>JAMALN010000497.1:0-28102 GCA_023630115.1 Cutaneotrichosporon sp. PK4640 | reverse complement strand
GGGGTTTGGGCACATGCCAGGACGGGGAGGAGGGGGAGGGGGGGCACGAGCCCATGCGCGTCGGGGAAGGTGTGACGGCGCTGCGGGTTGCGGGCTTGCGGCGGGGGGTGCACTGTGGCTGGGGGGTGCGTTGTCCCCACGGTCCGCGGGCGGGGGTGGGTGGAGTGCCGGGGGAGGTGGGTGAGGATGGGTCGAAGGGAGTGAGTGATGGTGGTGGGAGGGGTGCGAGGTCGAGGTCGGTGTGAGGGGGAGTGGAGGCCATGTTGGGGCCCATGGTTGCAGTCGCGCGGGGGGGGACGTGCACGCGCGCGGGGGCCGGCAAGGGCGCGCGCAGAGCGTGTTTGGGTCTCGTAGGGTGAAGGGAGAGATCAAGATGAGTGGCGTTTTTGGGTGGATTGAATTGAATCAGATAATATAACGACGCGGTTAAATCCAACCGCTGCGACTTGCATTAGAACCGTCGTTCAGCGTGACACACCTTCCCTCTTGCAAAGTCACCCCCCCCTGTCTTGCCTTCTTGTATCTTCTTGATGCGCGCGTAGCACTGTCCGTGGAGCGTCGTTGCTGGTCGTTTGTCGTTGCATGCACTGGTGTGCAGGGGGTAGATGTGGAAGGACGATAAGCGTTGTCAGAGGAATGAGGTGGGTGGTTGTTTGTGTGGGGGTGGAGGTGCGGCTAGACTTGTTCCGCTGGTGGATGGATCGATCAATGCCGTCAAAAGGTCAGCTAGGTCAGGCTCTCCTAGGCCCAAGGCACACTCTTCCCACCTCTTCTAGCTCATCTGGCCTTGTCATCTCCATCCTCATCTACATACGCCCTCGCCACCTTGGTCGCCTTGGCCGCTGTCGGCCGAAAGGGGGATGTGTCTTGCTGTTTGCTGTCTTCCTGGCCATGCTTGGCAGCTCGGAGCCTTGCCGTCACTTCCTAATCCGCTCCTAATTGGTATTGTATTTCTAATCACGACGAGTTGCCACCCAGATGCAGACGCATGAGCCCTTCCCACGTGACAAGGTGCCTACAGCCCAAAGTCCATAGGCGTGCTGCTACGTCACCAGACCGCCCGGCTGCGCCCATGTCGCGCCGACGACACCTCGCTCGAGCTCACCATCTCCATCCACCTCGTCACTACTCACCTACCACTCACCCCACACCGAACACCCCGCCGTGTTCAGCACCATTACATCCCCCTAAGAGTCGACTGCCTCCCCGTCCTCTTCCCCTACCATGTCCCAGCCCGACGTCGCTCAGCTCTCCATGGGCCCGCTTACCGGCGTGGCCTTTGGTCCCGACCGCACCCAGGTCTGCGTCTCGCCCAACAACAACGAGGCCCACATCTACCGCAAGAAGGGCTCCGAGTGGGAGCTCGAGGCGACCCTTGCCGAGGTGGGTGTTAGCTGGGCTGACCTGAGCTCGCCAGCTCGACGCATCCCTAAGCAGCTGGCCCCCTCCCACCCGCTCACCTCGCTCACACCAGCACGACAAGCTCATCACGGCCATCTCGTGGGCGCCGCAGACGAACCGCATCGTCACCTGCTCGCAGGACCGCAACGCCTACGTGTGGACGCAGCAGCCCACCGGCGAGTGGAAGCCCGCGCTCGTGCTCCTCCGCATCAACCGCGCTGCGACGTGCGTCAAGTGGTCCCCGAACGAGGACAAGTTCGCCGTCGGCTCGGGTGCGCGCGTGATCGCCGTGTGCTCGTTTGACGAGGAGAACAACTGGTGGGTGTCCAAGCACGTCAAGAAGCCCCTCCGCTCGACCGTCCTCTCCATCGACTGGCACCCCAACAACGTCCTCCTCGCGGCCGGCACCACCGACGCCAAGGCGTACGTCTTCTCCGCGTTCATCAAGGGCATCGACGCCAAGCCCGAGGCGACGGTGTGGGGCGACCGCCTGCCCTTCGGGACCATCTGCGGCGACTTCCGCGCCCCCAACGGCGGCTGGGTCGACGACGTCGCCTTCTCGCCCTCGGGCAACGCCCTCGCCTTTGTCTGCCACGACTCGAGCGTCAACATCGTCTACCCCTCGGGCCCCGGCGCCGACCTCCAGGCCTTTGTGAGCGTGCGCACCCCCTCGCTGCCGTACCTCAGCCTCGCGTTCACCGCCGAGGACGCGCTCATCGCCGGCGGCCACGACTGCCAGCCCACCATGTTCACGGGCGACGCCAGCGGCTGGGTGTTCAGCAACTCGCTCGACGACCCCGCCAACGCCGGCTCGCGCGGCCTCACCCCCACCCCGACGGGGCAGCGCTCCGCCTCGGGCCCCGGCCGCCTCAACAACGAGGCCTTCAACCTCTTCCGCCAGGCCGACACGCGCGGGACGTCCAAGCCTGCCCTCCCCGGTGCTGGCGGCGCCGGTACCATCACTGGCACCACGCCCGTCGGCCAGGACAACCGCCTCGTCACGGTCCACCAGAACTCGATCACGTTCGTCGAGCCGTACTCGTGGGCGCAGGACGGCTCAGTCGACAAGGTCACCACCGCCGGTGCCGACGGCCGCATCGTCATCTGGACGGTTGCGGGCAAGGGCGGTCTCTCGGGCCGCATGGCCGGCATGCACATGTAGGCAGGTGCGGGATAAATGCTATGCATGAAGTGATGAAGTATGATACAGTGTGCTACCGTGTGCTCTAGTTGGCCGTCTCGCTGGCCTCTTCGCTGGCCTCTTCGCTGGCCTCTTCGCTGGCCTCTTCGCTGGCCTCTTCGCTGGCCTCGCTCGCGTACTCGTCGTACAGCGCCTCCCTCACGCCATGGTAGACCTCGCGCAGCACCTCTGGGTGCGGGTTGACAGCCTGTTGTCAGCTTCTCACACACGCTATGCAGCTCACATCAAACGCGACGACAACGTCCCCCCGCTTCCGCACGATGCCGAGGTAGTATCGCACGCTCCATCGCCGCAACCCTTCGTGGATGACGACGGTCGAGATGTCGTCAAGAGGCACGAACCGCCGCGCCGTGGAGCTGGGGCCCACGCCCAACCCGCGCACCGTGGCCAGCTGCACGCCGAGGCCGGGCAGGGGCGTGACCGATTCTGGGGTCAGCACCGCTCTGTACTGGATCTCGTGCGAGCTTCTCGCACGGCGAGCTTGCTCAGCCGCTCGACTCGACGAGTCCACGTGGTCGCCGATCGCCGAGGTGGCTCGGATGGGCGTGTCGTGGGCCTCAACCACACCCGCGGCTCGCACTCACGGTACAGCACGCGCCAGCGGGTCGCGACGGCGATCGGGAGCGCCGCGAGGAGTGCTTTTGCGAGCGTCGGATTAGGGGAGCGCCACCAGAGCCCCCAGGCGAGAACAATGGCTACGAGGGGGAGGAATGCGCACGGGCCGACATTGTTCCGCCTGGGCGTGACGCGGTGCTCGGTGATGCCGCCGCCGTCCGGCGCGGCGGTGGTGGCGAGCACGGAGGCGGAGTACTGCGGATGGTTGGGGAGGGGGGATGAGAGCATGAGCGCATGCAAAGGGGAGGAGAGAATGGATAATGTCTGGATGGATGAGTGGAGAACAATAAGCTGGGTTGGGTGCAATGTTCCTGGGCGGCGTCGCCCCACACCTCCTCTCACCTTTACGCGTTTCACTCTTCCATCCACCATCCACTCTGTCTCTTTCCATCCCACTCATCCCACTCTCCCACTCTCATCCCACTTCGTCAACGTCGACTACCCCCTCGACAACGCCTTTGTTCCCCGCCCGACCCGCACGCTCCTTCCCGCCCCCGCCCCCGCCTCCACCCTGCCCCCCTCCCACCGGCTCCGGCACACTCCCGGCCCGAGCAGCCCACCGGCCTCGCCGCCCACGCCGGCCATCAGCGCGTCCACAGCGCGTCCACCATGCACGGCCCACAGCACCAGGTATGTCCTCCCCGCATTCCGCCTCCAGCGCCCCGCGCACGACTCACCCGCTCCTGCTGACTAGTAGGGCATGAACCGCCGCGTCTCCGGCGGCCAGGTTCCCCAGGTTCCCCAGCAGAACCTCCAGAACCTCGGCGTCAACACACAGCCAAACCCCCAGGCCCACCCGGGCCAGCACCCGCACCCCGCCGCATCGCCCAACCGCCTCGACATCACCGCGTTATTCCCCGCAGGCCAGGTCGAGGGGAACGGCCAGCCCGACTTCTACAATGCCCGCATGATGCAGGGGTACCAAGGCCTCCCGCAGGCGCAGGCTGCGCAGGGGCGAGGCCGCCGATCCGAGGATGCGGCTGCGGCCGCACTCGGCATGCACAACCCCAGCCACCCGCCAAACCCCCCGCAGCTCCAGATGCCGCGGCACAGCCCGGGGGCGATGGCGCGCAGCCCGAGCGCCCCCGGCACTGCGGCCGTCGAAGAAGACCCCGTCAAGCCGTTCCTGGACGGGTTTGCTGCGGCCGTCAACGACCCGACACAGCGCGCCATGTGGACCGAGCTCATCAAGCTCAAGACCAAGAGCCTCGAGCATGCCATTGCGGACGCGCGCGCCCGCGAGCGCACGGCCGAGGTCACGCTCATCAAGCTGCAGCAGGGCATCCGCGCGATCAACCAGAACCGCCAGAGCTTACAGGTCGGCGGGTTCCAGCAGGGCGCCAACTATGGCAACTTTCCGCTCGTGGGGCACGCGCGCTCGCCCGCCGCCGAGCCGCAGCAGGGCTTCTCGGACGTCGTGCCCAACGTTTCCATGCCGCCACCCCAGCAGCCGCAGCAGGCGCCCCAGCCCCAACAACAACAGCAGGCGCAGCAGCAGCAACAGCAGCAGATGAGCCAGCAGCAGCAGGCGGCGCAGTTCAGCAACGAGCTCGGGCCGATGACGATGACGCCGTTCGACCTCGAGGCCATGCTCCAGGGCGCGGGGAGCAACCTCGACAACCTCTTCGCATGGCTGCCGGACAGCGGCGGCAACGGAGGCGACATGCCGCAGACGGCCAACCCGGCTGACCTGCTTGTCGGCGGCGAGCTGATGATGCCGATGGGCTCGTCGATGACGGACGGGCCGACCCCAAACACGGCGACGTCGCCACCCATCAAGCGGCCGCACACGCCCGAGAGCGACGAGTCGCCCGCCCCGCCTCCGGCCAAGAAGGGCAAGACGCGCGGCGAGAAGAAGCTCGTGATCGAGCAGCACGCGTGCTGCCAGCAGTGCGGCAAGACGATCGCGCGCGTGCTTATCCGCGCGCCGAAGAGCGCGATCCCGTCCCCGATCAGCGTCGAGTTCAAGTGCCCAGACTGCACGGGTGTGCACCAGCCGCCAACGTTCGACCCGCACGCGGCGATGGGCTCGGGCCCGGCGATAGGCAGCACCGAGACGCGCAAGCGCATGCGCACGGCGATGGAGGACGACGACATGCTCAACGACGACACCGCGCGCCGCCGCTGCTTCTGCGACGTGTGCCAGCGCGTCGTGTGTGTCGGGCAGGTCGTGGGCGGCGCCGAGCGCCAGCCCCTGGGCAGCATGACTGAGATTGTCTGCGCGTCCTGCGACTCCAAGTACCAGCGGTGTACGGACTGTGGTGGCGGTGGTGGGCCACGCGTCGGTATCGGCAAGTGGCGCCTCAAGCAGGTGTTCCAGGTCGGCCGCAAGACGTGTTCGCTCTCGCATAACCGCCTCGGCGACCGACCACGCGAGATTGGGGTGCACGTCACGCCGTCCGACTTTACACCAGAGCAGCTGAAGGAGGTCATTGCGCGCTGCAAGACGCTGTGGACCGAGAAGACGCTGAGCCGCCTGGCCGTGCCAGAGATGCTAGAGTGGGTCAAGCTAGCCAGGACTAGAGTTCAGCTGACATCAGAATCGACCTCCCACCGCACATCTCCAACCCGCTGCGCAACTACAACGACGTCGAGAACATTGTGCACCGCTGCTGGCCGTCGCGCGAGGCCATGATCCGTGCCGACAATGCCGACCCCGCGCGCTTCAAGCGTCTACTGGGCCTGACGTGGGCGCACGCGCGCAGCCGCCGGAGCGTGCGCACCGTCGACATCGAGGAGCAGTACGCGCACGACCAGCAGGCGGACGACGACGACGTCAGCACGGTGCTGGCGAACGTCAAGCGCAGTGAGTCGGCTTGGGCTGCCTTGAGATCCAGCTGACATCAGCCAACGCGGTGATCCCGCCCGGGTCAGAGCTGATCGGGATGTGGGGCGGCGAGTGGGACATGAGCAGCGGCTCGCTGCTCGTCTCGACGCTCATCCCCTTCGAGGGCACGGACGGCGAGGACCACTCGGCGCTCTCGGTCGGCGAGCTCATCACCAAGGTCCAGCAGCTGCAGTCGAGCATGAACGAGGTGCGCACGGCCGAGGCGACCGTGACCGGGCGCGAGCCCGACCTCGTGCGCCCGTGCGAGCACCTGTGGGTCGTGAGCGGGGGCTCGATGCCGCTCATCCGCGAGCGCATGGCCGACATTCTCGTGCGCAAGCGCTCCTTCGTGCACGTCGAAGAGTACCTCACGCGCCACCCCGACTTTGTCGACGCGCTCAAGGCCCGCCCCGCCGGCCTGCACCCCGAGCAGCACCAGCCGCTGCCGCACCAGCTCGAGAAGGACCAGTCGTACCAGGGCCCCGGGCCGCTCGTGCTCGTGCGCTGGCTCGGCAAGGACTATGACGCGCAGAAGATCCTCGAGATCAAGCAGATGGAGTTTGGCGGCGGCAAGGCGAAGAAGCTCAAGAAGATGCCCAAGAGCAAGGTGTAGTGCGGCGTGTGGTGTCGTGTCTGGTAGACTGTCGGGACTAGGGTTATACAGTGTAATGTGTATGTATACGACTCCCTCCTCGCCGCAGCAGCTAGATCCGATTCATATTACAGCACCGACTTGATAAACTTGTACATGGCGTCCATCTCGACGCCCTCCTCAAAGTCGAAGAGGTGGTCGGCGCCCTCGACGAGGTCGAGCTCGACGGGCGCGCCGACGTGCTCCGCGGCGTGCGCGACGTCCTCGCTCTGCCGCGGCGGCACCTTGTCGTCGAGCCTGGCGTCAGCCTCCCCATGCATGCACTCACGTCCCGTGCACGATGTACGTGGGCGGCAGCGCAAACTTGCCGCTGCCGACCCCCGCCGCGATGCGGAAGCTCGCGGGCGAGATGCCCTCGCCCTCGAGGAGGAGCTGCTGCTCGATGCCCTCCTGCAGCATGTACCCGTACATCTGGGAGCGCGCGTCGGTGGGCAGCGAGAAGGAGGTGGGCGGCGCGGCCGGGTCGAGGTACGGCAGGAGGGGCGTGCGGTCGACCTCGGCGCCGATGTAGCTGACGGCTGGGGTCAGCGAG
This sequence comes from Cutaneotrichosporon sp. PK4640, assembly GCA_023630115.1. Classification (NCBI taxonomy): domain Eukaryota; kingdom Fungi; phylum Basidiomycota; class Tremellomycetes; order Trichosporonales; family Trichosporonaceae; genus Cutaneotrichosporon; species Cutaneotrichosporon sp. PK4640. The sequence continues at coordinate 20,874 of JAMALN010000497.1, read as the reverse complement.
CCGCGCAGCGGCGAGCGGGGGGCGAAGCGAGCCGCGAGCTGCAGAGGGCGCGGGTGAGGGAGGGAGAAGAGCGGGGATGAGAGGGACGAGCAACTCACGCCGCTGCGGCGTCGTCCAGAAGCGGTCCGTGATGTCCGTGATCGGGTAGATGGCGCAGCACGCGGCGGGGTGCGGCGGCGGGCTGAGCCCGCACTCCGCGAACCCGATCCCGGTCGCGAGCAATAAAGCCAACCAGCCACCCGCGGACCCGCCCGACACGACGATCTTGCGCTGGTTGACCCTATTGCCCGTTTCGTTGGCGAACTCGGGCGAGCGCAGGTAGTGCATGCACGCGGCGATGTCGGCCATGATGCCGGGCAGGCGGGTCTGCGGGGCGAGGCGGTAGTCGGCGGACACGACGGCGAGGCCGTGCGCCGTCGCGTTCGCGATGTGCGGGGGCATGCGCTTGCGCGTGCCCTGCAGGAGGCCGCCGCCGTGGAACCAGAGGAGGATGGGGGCGGGGGCCTGGGGACTCGCGGAGGGGGGGAGGGCGTAGTCGAGCGCGACTTCGACGCCGGCCGGCTTGGCGTACACGACCGTCTTGAACGACATGGCGGGGGTGGGGTATGGGGCGTTGGAGAGATGAGCCGAGACAACAAGCGTGGCCAAGACAAGCGTGGGATGTAGCAGTACCTCGTGATACGATGCCGCGGGCTTGCCGGTGGGCGATGACGTCGGGGATCGCCGCTGGGCCAGGCGCGCCCAGCGGGCTGTCGATCTTGGTTATGCATCGCGCATCGCGGCCTGCCAACTGCGGATTGGGGATGCAGCAGACCTTTGGCGTAGCAGATCTTGCTGTTTAACGACGGCTCATTCCCAGGAGCGGTGCGGAGCGGCGCTGAGAACGTTGAGCTGTGTTGAGCGCGGTATGCTGGGGTGGGACTGATTGCCGAGATCACCGACGATCGACACCGGCGAGTGGTGCCGACCACGGCGCAGGCTACAAGCACGCAGGCCTTGTCGGGCCCGACACAGACCCAACCCGAACACCGTTCCTACGCCGCTCCGACACCGCTCAGGCCTGGCTCGCTGGCTCAAGAGCGGCGTCACTGAGCCGCGTGGAATGCCGAGTGGGCAGGCGGGCTGGGCCGAGTCAGGATCACCTAAGCGCTGCCGATCGCTTCGGCGTCTCCGCCACCCCCCACTATCAGCTATCAGAGCGGTGCCACTCCGAGTGCTATTTTACTCCCCACCTCTCCTCGTCCCTCCCCTCCATCCCCACCATGCTCACGCAAACCATCACCCAGCCGACGCTCACCCTCCGCCCCACCCCCGACTCGCAGGCGGACGAGCCCATCGCCAAGTTCGACTACGGCCCCGGCGCCCCCGTTTTCACCGACAAGCACGCCGAGCGCCAGTACCTGAAGGAGCGCCTGGCGCTGGCGTACCGCGTCCTCGCGCGCGAGTGCGCCCCCGAGGGCTCGGCGGGCCACCTGTCCGTGCGCGACCCCGTCGACCCATCCTGCTTCTGGGTCAACCCCTTCGGGCTGCACTTTTCGCGCATGACGGCCTCCGACCTGCTGCTGGTCGACCACGCGGGCCGCGTGGTGGGCGGGGGGAGGGAGGGCAAGCGGACGTACAACGCGGCCGCGTTCGTGATCCACTCGGCGATCCACGAAGCCAGGCCCGACGTCGCGGCGGTCGTGCACGCGCACACGCCGCACGGGAAGGCGTTCTCCACCCTCGGCCGGCCCCTCCCGTACTACACCCAGGACAGCGCGGTGTTCTGGGACGACTGCGCGCTCTACGCCGCGCACGGGGGCGTCGTGCTCAGCGCCAGGGAGAGCGGGGAGATCGTCGCCGCGCTCGGGGCGAAGAAGAGCGCGATCCTGCAGAACCACGGCCTCCTCGCGGCCGGCGGGTGCATCGAGTCCGCCGTCGCGTGGTTCATGCTGTGAGACTGGTAGAGAGTCCGCTGACCCCAGGCTCGAGAACGAGTGCCGCTGCGTGCTCGCCGCCGAGGCCGCGGCCGCGATGACGGGCCGCCCCCCGGTGACCATCTCGGACGCGGTCGCCGAGTTTACGTGGCGCGAGACGGGGAGCGAGGAGGCCGGGCGGTTCGAGGCGCTGCCGTTTGTGAGTCGCCTGGGTCGGTGGCCCGGTCTCCCACGACAATGCTGATCCCAGTTCGACCTCGTCGAGGAGGAGTGTGGGGGCGCGCACGCGAAGTAGGGGGAGGTAGGCTCAGGGCGCTTGCGGCGCTTAGGTTGCCGCCGGCGAGAACGTGAATGGGCGAGAGCGATGCATGACGCTTGGACTGTTGTTTGCGCCTGGCACGAGGAGAAACGGGGCAGAAACTGGAGGAGCAGGAACTGGAGGAGTGGGGTGTTTCAGCGATCGTCTGGGGTGCGTGGGGTGTGTGTGGTATGCTTGACAACCGAGGCGATTGGGGCTGCTGATCGGCCAACGGAGACAGTCCAGCGACGTCCAGCGACGCCAAGCGGTGCAGCGATCTGGCGCGACCGTTCTTTACGTGCATCATACGATGTCATGCTGCACTGCTGTGACTTGGAGTCACTCGCGGTGATCAAGTTTCTTCGCGACGCTTCGAGTTCTGACGTCGTGGTGCTTCGACTCTGCGACTGTCGCAGATTCTTGCACGTCTGCCGTCGGAACCCACCCAGCGGCGTCTGATGTTTCTTCGCGACGGTTCTTGCTGGCGTCATGGTGCGTCGCGACTCTGCGACTGTCGGAGATCGGCCTTGCACTGCCGTCGGAACCCAACCTACAGCATACTTCGTGCTGATGCTGGCAACTTGTACAGGCGCAAACCGACAATCGCACGCCGGGGCACGCGGGCACGCGTGCCTCCGCCGGAAAGACCGGACTGTCCAACCGGACTTGTCGCGTTGATCGCGTCCAGACTCTGCCTCGCGTTTCACACAACGCGTCGCGTGATCACGTTCCAGAACTCTGGCAACGCCCCAGACTGCTCGACAGGACACTGACGTACTCTTCTCAATCCTCGAGTGCTTGGCCAGGCCTCCTGCTCATCGTCCCTGCTCCTCACCACCGCAGTGGAACCTCGCCCTGACCCGAAACATGACGACGCAGCAGCACGAGGGAAGCAAGCTAAGCAAGGACAGCAGCCTCGCATACTTAAAGCCCACCGCCGCACTCGCTAACCGCAACCCCACCTCGTCTTCACTAACATCGCCTGGCGCGACTGTACCTCTAGCCCTACCCTCCTTACGCTCTACGCTCCTTTCCTCACGACCATGACCCGCTTCCTCGTCCTCGCCCTCGCCGCGCTGGCCGCCACCGCCGAGGCGGGCGTCTGCCGCCCCCGCCCCAAGCCCGCCCCGGAGGCGAGCGTCGGGCCCAACACCACCGTCCCCACGCCGGAGGGCGGCATCGCGCCGGGCAACACCACCGAGCCCGTCCCCGCCCCGGCTCCCGAGGGCAACACGACGGCCCCCGCTCCCGAGGGCAACACGACCACCCCCGAGCCCGCCCCCGCCCCCGAGGCCCCCACCGCCCCCGCCGGCACCGACACGAGCAAGCCCTGGCTCCCCACGGACCCGGGCAACAACATGATCAGCGCGGACCCGAGCCCGGCGGACATTGACGGCTCGTCGCCCGTCGCCAAGTGGTTCCTCGAGTACCACAACATCGTGCGCGCGCAGTACGGCGCGGCCGCGCTCACGTGGGACGCGGGCCTCGCGGCCAAGAGCCAGTCGTGGGCGACCGCCTGCGCGTTCAAGCACCAGTGAGTCTCTCTACGCTCTCTTTTACAGCCCCCTCCCCCACACCGTCCACCCACCCGCTCACCCAAGGGGCAACGACAACCTCTCGGAGAGGTCGTCGTTCGGCCAGGAGAAGCCGAGCTACAACGCCTCGGGCTTCATCGACATGTGGGTCAACGAGTGGCCGCAGACGTTCAATGGCGACCCCGCCACCGCCGCGGTCACGGACAAGCTCAACCACCTCACCATGATGGTGTGGAAGGATGTCACGGCCGTCGGGTGCGCCTGGAAGACGGGGTGCAACGCCACGGCCCCCATGACCGACCGCATCCTCATGAGCTGTGAGTAGCGCAGTGGCAACGCTGACGGCAGGCGTGTACTCGCCCACGGGCAACATCTTCGGCCAGGAGGCCGAGCAGGTCGGCAACTACATCCCCTCGTAAGCCGCCTGAGCGCGAGAACGAGTAGCACTTCTTGGGCGGCCTGGTGCCCCCGCAGCGTTAGACTGCATGTATCCTGTCCTCGTGCATCGTTCTACACTATCCCTGCACTACAACTTGGCATTCACCTTGATCTCGAGGGCGGGGTTGGCGTCGCCCGCGAAGAGGATCTTCTTGTCCCACGCCGTCTCGTCGCGCCACGCGCCCGGCTCGCGGTGCAGGCGGAACACGGGGTGGCTGGCGACGAAGCGGCGCGCAATCTCCGTGGCGATGGCGTCGCCGTCGCGCTGCGCGTCCGCCACGAGCAGCGTGGCGCTGAGGATGTCGCCGAGCTGCCAGAGGATGTGGCGCCCGCGCGAGAGCGCCTCGTCGACGCTCACGCGCCCGACCGTGTCGCGCGTGCGTGCCCACGCGCTCCGGATAGCCGCCTTCTCCTCCTCGAGCGCGCCGCCCGTGCCCAGCGCCAGCGCGTGCTCGATCCACTCGCTCAGCGTCTCGGTCACCGTCAGGCCGCTCTTGCCGCGCAGGACCTTGATCGTGTCCGTCGAGAGCACGTCGGTCGTGCCCTCCCAGATCGCGAGGACGTTGACGTCGCGGAACAGGCGCGCGAGGTTCATCTCCTGGTTCTCCGTGTTCTCCATGTATCCCACGCCGCCGAGGCTCTCCATGCACTCCTGCACGCCCCAGACAGCGTGCTTGGCCGTGTAGGCCTTGGTGATGGGGGTGACGATGCGCACGAGGGCGCCCACGGCGCCGGGGTCGCGCGGGATGATGGCCGCGTGCGGCGACGTCGGGTGGTCGTCGGCGCCGACGAGCGCCGCCACAAAGTGCGTGAGCAGCGTGTCGGCGCGGTGCATGACGGCCACGCCGGCGAGCGACTTGGCGAACAGCGGCACCTCGCGGAGGACGTTCTCGGGCGCCTTCTTGGAGGGGAGGATGCGGACGCGCGCAAACGAGCGCACGATGGCCAGGCCGCGGCCGAGCTGCCCGCTCGAGCACATGGCGTTGTACAGGCGCGTGATGTTGAGCACGGTCGAGATCTGCGCGACGCCGCGCCCCTCCTCGCCGACGAGCCACGCGCGCATGCCCCGCAGCTCGAGCTCGGCGGTCGGCAGCGTCTTGGTGCCGAGCTTGTTCTTGAGGCGCTGCATCCGGATCCCGTTCATCTCCTCGCGCCCGTTGACGTACTTGCGCGTCGGCGCGAAGAAGCACGAGAGGCGCCCCGTGTCGTCCGTCTTGGCGAGGAAGAGGACGCACCCGCAGTCGGTCGCCGACGAGAACCACTTGAACCCGTCCACGGTCCACGGCCCGAGGGGGTTGCCGTCAATGTCCGTGGCCGAGGTGTCGGGCCCCGCCCACAGCGCGACCGTCTCGGTCCCCGCCACGTCCGAGCCGCCGGCGCGCTCCGTCATCCACTGGCCCGACGTCCAAGCGTAGCTGGGGTCGCGGGACATGAGGCGGGCGAGCGCATTGTCAAACACCTTGCGGCGCGCGTCCTGCATCTCGACGGGGTATCCGGGCGCCTCGCCGTCCTTGAGCATCTCGCGGAGGAGCACGGCGATCGCGCCGTCCTGCATCGCGCTCGGGCAGGTCACGAGCGCTGCCGACGCGCACCACAGGTACAGCCGCAGGGCCTGGTACACGCGTGCGTAGGCGGCGAGCCCGTGCTCATACCCGGTGGCGACGATGCCCTCCTTGAGCCCAAAGTTCTGCAGCTGCTTCCACCCGTCGCTCGTGACGAGCGAGTTGGGGCTCGGGTTGCCAAAGGCCGTGAAGCCGGATCCGGCGATGTAGGGGAGGTCGTGCTCGGCATTGGCGATCCAGTCGTAGATCTGGGGGGTGATCACGTCGGCGGCGAAGGCGCGCAGCTTGGGCTGGAGGGTGGCGGCGAGCTGGGGCGGGAGGAAGAGACCGGCGGCGCGGGCGAGGCCGGTGTCCTCGTCCCACTGGTTCAGGACGATGGGCTGCACCTGGAAGAAGCCGGTGGTGCTTGTTGCGGCGGCTGGTGGCATTGTGCGGAAACGGGAGTGGGACGGCGCGTGGATGTGTCTCGTAACGGCGCGAGCGCGTGAGATGGTAAGGCGGGAGAGCTAAGAGAGCGTTATAAGACGTGAGAATGGGGAGAGGTGGAGAGAGAGAGAGAGACGAGAAGCGGTTGAGCGATGAGAAGTGCGGTGTTGGGCGTAGAATGGGCGTGGATCAGACTGGAATGCGGCGGTTGCCGCCGGCTCTCGGATATGTACATGTACACATCCGGTAGACTGTAGACCGAGACTGTCCCTCGAGGTAGCAAGGACATTCATTCATACGATAACCATGCTATACAAGCTACATGCACTCGAGCCCCCTCTCCCCAAGGCGACCCAGCCCCCAAGACTCTGGTGCACTTGCATTGCTCGGATCCAGAACAACCCTCGCCATGGATGGAACAAGGTTGACGCGGGGCTCCTGACTGAACTGCTAATGTCTCATCCCGGGCCGAGCGGTCATCACCCTTACGCCACACGGCCATCTACTCCGTGCCCCTTCCTCTCCTAACACACTCTCCCCGCTCCCTCGTACATCAACATACCTCATGCGTCTAGCGCGAATGGGTCCCGACCGGTACCTGGCTGCGGGCGACCGACCGGCGCGCAGCAAGTAGCCGCTGCCGGACTTCGGAGTGGGGGAGGCAGCCTGTACTACAACGCACGACGTCAGCCACGCCCCGAGCAGTACCTACGCATGTACGTACGCCCCGTCGGTGTGCTCGCATGCACCGAGCAACGGCCGTAACGAAGGGGTGCGAGGCTGCGGACGGGAAGATGAGTGGTGGGAGCCAAGATTGATGGCCGCGCCGTGCCAGGGTCGACGTCATTTTCGGCCTCCTCTGACCGTTTCGGCGCGGCTTGAACGTTATCGACCGCAGCAATTTGTTGATGCCAGCCACGCGCCACACGCGTCCCGTCCGTTCCCCACTAGGCATGGCCGGCGGTGTCAGCTGATGACGTTTATTCGCTCCTGGCCCTCATATAAATGACCATGCATACCGCACCTCGTTGCCCAGCTCACACCGTACACCAACCCTACTACCATGACCTCGTCTGAACCACCAACAGACAACCATGCCGGCGAGAAGGAGGAGCCGCGGCCCATCCCGCAGCCGGCGCCCACGTTCCTCGTGGGCAACATCCTCGACCTGGACCGGAACAACTCGATCGAGTCGCTGATGCGCCTCGCGCGCATCCACGGCGACATCTTCCAGCTCAAGCTGCTGCAGATGGTCGTGTTCGTCTCGTCGCAGAAGCTGTGCCACTACGTCTCGGACGAGTCCAAGTTTGAGAAGTTTGTGTCCAAGCCGCTGCAGGAGGTCCGCAACTTCTCGGGCGACGGCCTGTTTACGGCCTGGAACTCTGAGCCCAACTGGACGCTCGCGCACCGTATCCTCATCCCCGCGTTTGGACCGCTCGCAATCAAGAAGATGCAGCCGATGATGCTGGACATCATCACCCAGATGCTCATGTTCTGGGAGCACCACGCGGGACAGCCGTTCGACGTTGCCGACCAGTACACGCGCCTGACCTTTGTGAGTGGCCGCGGTTCGGCATGTGCTGATGGCAGGACACGATCGGCTACTGCGCGTTCAAGTACCGCTTCAACTCGTTCCACACCGACCATGTGCACCCGTTCATCGACATTATGGTCAGACTGCTCGCCGAGTCGCAGGCACGCGGACGCCGCCCCGGCATCGTCCAGAGCGTCATGTGGAGCAACGAGGCCGAGTACCGCTCCAACATCGCCGAGCTGCACCGGCAGTGCGACGAGATTGTGTCGGCGCGCCGCAAGAACCCCGACCCGAACGCGCACGACCTCCTCAACAACATGATCATGGACTCGGACCCCAAGACGGGCGAGCACCTGAGCGACGAGAACATCCGCTTCCAGATGGTCACGTTCCTCATCGCGGGCCACGAGACCACCTCGGGCATGCTCTCGTTTGCGACCTACTACATGCTCAAGTACCCTACCACGTTCGCCAAGGCGCGCGAGGAGGCCGACGCGGCCATCAAGAAGGCCGGCGGGAGCCTGCTCAAGATCAACCCCGCCGACCTCAAGTACATCGACGCGATCTGCAAGGAGACGCTGCGCCTGCAGCCGTCGGCGCCCGCGTGGTCCGTCACCCCCAAGAGCAAGGACGGCGAGACGCTCCCCGGCGGCTACCACGTCGAGCACAACCAGAGCGTGTTTGTGCTGCTGTCCATGCTGCACCGCGACCCCAAGGCGTGGGGCGAGGACGCCGAGGCGTTCCGCCCCGAGCGCTTCCTCGACGGCCGCAAGATCCTCCCCGACGCGTGGAAGCCGTTCGGCAACGGACAGCGCGCGTGCATCGGCCGCGGGTTTGCGATGCAGGAGGCCGTGCTGGCGATTGCGCTGATTGTCGCGCGCTTCGACCTCGAGATGGAGGACCCGGCCTACGACCTCGAGATCAAGCAGACGCTCACGATCAAGCCGCACAACTTCAAGATCGTCGCGCGCCCGCGCTTCGGGCGCAACCAGAGCATCCTGTCCGAGCTGCTCGCGTCCGCCAGCGGCACCAACGACCAGGTGTACACGACCGAGGCCAAGGGCGACGCCGCCCACTCGACGGGCGGGCACGGCGAGAAGATCTACGTGCTCTACGGGTCCAACTCGGGCTCGTGCGAGGGCCTCGCGAAGGAGATCGCGAGTGAGGGCGACCAGCGCGGCTTCAACATGAGCCTCGGCGAGCTCGACTCGGTCGCGGGCGGCGGCAAGCTCCCCACGGACGCGCCCGTGATCATCGTCACGGCGTCGTACGAGGGCCAGCCGACGGACAATGCGCGCATGTTCGTCGGCGCCCTCGCCGAGAACAAGGACACCGACAGCCTCAAGGGCGTACGGTACATGGTCATGGGGGCGGGGCACCACGACTGGGCGCAGACGTTCCACAAGATCCCCAAGTTTATCGACTCGCGGCTGGCCGAGCTCGGTGCCGAGCGCCTCGAGCCCCTCTCGACGGGCGACGCGGGCGAGGACATTGTCGGCGACTTTGAGGCGTTCAAGGCCCTCGTGTGGAAGCACTTTGGCGGCGGCGCGCCCAGCGGCACCGCGACCCCCAAGGTGAAGGAGGAGGACGGGGCGCAGCCGTTCCTGCTCCTCCCGCGCTCGGCGAACCCGGCAGCGGCCACCGTCGGCTGCGGCATCGAGACGGTCGGCACCGTCGTCGACCAGGAGGTCCTGACCAGGGCCACGGAGAACTCGCCCCAGACCAACCAGATCACCATCCAGCTGCCCAAGGGCCAGGTGTACAGAGCGGGCGACTACCTCGCCGTCTTCCCCAAGAACCCGCAGCAGACGGTCGACCGCGCGCTCGAGCACTTTGGCCAGCACGCCGAGGACACGGTCGTGTTCAACCGCCCGACGTCCTTCTTCCCCCTCAAGCTGCCGATGCGGCTCGGCGACGTGCTCTCGTCGTTCGTCGAGCTCGGCCAGCCCGTGTCCAAGCTCGTCCTCCCCCAGCTCGCGCAGTACTCGGACGCCGAGGCCCAGAAGCACCTCCAGGCCCTGGAGGCCAACTACGCCAAGGAGGTGATCGGCAGCCGCCTTTCGCTCCTCGACCTCGTCCTCACCACGCCCGGGTGCAGGCCGCCGCTCGACGTCTTCCTCGCCAACCTCCCCAAGATGAAGATCCGGCAGTACTCGATCTCGTCGACGCCGCTCGAGAACCCCGAGGAGGTGACGCTGACGTTTACGGTGCACACGGCGCCGAGCGCGGCGGGCGACCGCGTGCTCGGCGTCGCGAGCAACTACCTCGCCTTCCTGAGCCGCGGCGACGAGCTGCTGTGCACCGTCAAGGGCTCGGCGGGCTTCCACCTCCCCGCGGACCCCGAGACGCCCGTTGTGCTCTTCGCGGCCGGGTCCGGCGTCGCCCCCTTCTTCGGGTTCATCGCCGAGCGCGCGCAGATGGCTGCGGGCGGGCGCACGGTCGGCCGCACGGTGCTGTACTACGGCACGCGGACGCCGGCCGAGGTCATCCGCAAGGACAAGTTTGCGCAGTGGGTCAAGGACGGCGTGCTCGAGTTCCGGCCCGTGCTCTCGCGCTCGGACGCCACCGAGATCGAGGGGCTGCCGGGCGTGGCCCTCCTCCCAGAGGCCAAGTACGTCCAGGACCGCGTGTGGGCGGACAAGGACGACATGGCCGAGCTGTTCTCGGCGGGCGCGCAGTACTACACCTGCGGGAGTGGCAAGCGGCTCGGCAACGACCTCAAGCAGACGCTCGTCAAGATCATCGCCGAGAAGAAGCCCGAGGGCGACAAGGAGACCCCCGAGGCGATCATGGAGCGCCTCGCGCGCGAGCGCTACCGCACCGACGTGTTCCTCTAGCCCAGGCCCGGCCTGTAGATCGATCTAGAAGTATCCAACTGTATCTGATAAATAGTGCATGCAATGATGACAACATCTCCTCCGCGGTTGAATGCTATTGTTCTTGATTCTCTATCCCTACTTCTCCCTCACGACCGCCTCGAACGGCGTCCGCCGCCCGCCCTCGAGCGCCGTGTGCATGCTGAGCCCCTCGGTCTCGGCGCTCACCTCGCTCTTCGCCCCATCGGAGCGGACGGAGCGGGCGCTGGCTGCCCGCGAGCGGATGCGCTCGAGCTCGGCGTGCGCCTCCACAATCTCCTCCTCGATCTCCTTCTCGACCTCTCCGTCGTCGAGCGCGTTCCGTGCCCCGCCGCGGTTGAGGTGCCCGATCCCCGGCCCCGGGCCCTCGTGCACGCTCGGCGGCGCGTGCTCGGCGATCTCGGCCTCGCGCGCCGCCATCTTGGCCGCCGCGAGGCGCTGCACCACGTCGTCGGCCTCGCGCCCGTACTTGGTCCAGCGGCGGATCTTTTGCCCGTTCCGCAGCAGGATGAACGGGAAGGGGGCGAAGGCGAGGGCGAGGAACGCGGGAATGCTCGACGCCCACCGCGGCCCGAGGGCGTTGTACATGTCCACCGTGAAGAGGGGGATGATGACGCCGAGGAGGGAGCGCGCGACCGTGCCGCCCGCGAGGACGGACGCCGCGAGGGGCAGGTACGCGTCGACGAGGTAGTTCTGCACGGCCATGAAGAGGATGACGAGGCCCGCGCCGTACGGCACCGTGCCGAGGATGGGGACGATCCAGTGGATCGAGAGGGGCATGCACGTCCACGCGAACCAGAAGAGGCCGGCGGGGAGGATGATGGCGCCGACCATGGCGGACGGGAGGCGGGCCTCGGGCGGCAGCGCGCCGCGCTCCTTCATCGCGCGCGCGTAGCTCGGGTTGCCCCACACGACAATGTACACGAGGGCGAGGTTGCAGCCGACGCAGATGCCGAGGAACGCGAGGGCGCCGATGCCCGGCCCCCACCCGCGCAGCTGCTGGAACACGATCGGGAAGCTCGTAAACTGCATGTAGAGCAGTCCGAAGATGGTCGCCATGTACATGTTGAGGATGAAGGCGATGGGCTCGGTGAACAGCAGGATGTAGGGCACCTTGAGCTGGTTGATGACGAGCTGGCGCGTGTTGAAGGGCTTGGCGATGTCCTGCTCCGACTTGTAGATCCGGCCCTGGGGGTCGGCGGCGGTCAGGAGGGCGGCGCGCTGGCGCATCAACACCGGCGCGTACGTCTCGGGCAGGAAGGCGAGGTGCATGAACGTGAGGTAGCCCGTGAAGAAGGCCGCGACGGCCGCGACCCACCGCCACCCGGCGGGGTCGCCGAGGAAGCCGCCGACGATGGGCCCGATGACTGGGCCCATCCACGGCATGGCGCCGAACACGCCCATCGCGAGGCCGCGCTTGTGTGCGCGGAACATGTCGCTGATGATGCCGCCCGCGTTGGTCATCGCGCAGCACCCGAAGATGCCCGCACAGAAGCGCAGCATGAGCAGCGCGTACAGGTTGTTGGCGCCGCACACGGCCGCGTCAAACACCGTGAAGGGGATCTGGGTGATGACGAACGCGGAGCGGCGGCCAAACACCTCGGACCACGGTGCCCACAGGAACGGCCCGACGACAAAGCCGAGGATGTAGATGCCCGTGACTGGCGTCAGCCGAGCAGAAGGCGGTACTCACCCATGATATAGGACATGGGGGTGTGGCCCGGGAACTCGGCCTTGACGTGCTGGATCGTCCCCGAGAGGATGGAGCTGCCCATCGTGACGCTGAGCATGCCGACCGCCACGATCATCGTGATGAACCACTTGTACCCCTCGTTCCAGTTGTACGGGTTCTCGGGGTCGTCGTCGAGCCACGCGACGACGAAGGGCTCCTCGGCCGTCCCGCTGCCCTTGTACGTGTGGCCTGCGAGCTCGGACCAGGGGGTGATGTTTGCGCGCCATCGCCACCACCGCCGCTTGAGGGTGTGGTCTGTCGCGAGCGCTAGCCCGCGCTCCGCACTGTTATCTGTCTTGGTGGGGGTCGAGGACATGGTCGCTGTCGAGCCGTGCGACATCATGGCCGGAGGTAGGTGGGTCTGCGAGTGTGACTTGGGATAACATTAGCCCAAGTAGTTGTGGGCACCGTGGGGCTCGGAGGGGGGTCGGACATGGCCGGTGGAGTTAACTGTGAGTTAGCCGGAGGGGGTTCGGCACGCTCGGCACGGCGTGGGTCCCCGAGCCCGCCAGCGCTCACCGATGGCGGCGGCCGCCAGCCAGAGGCTGGTGTGGGCAGGGGGAGGGCCGCACGGGCCCCCGCTGACCAAGACCAGGATGCCGAGTGGAAGCGAGTGATGCTTGTTCTGTGAATCTGTGAATCCGTCCATCAATTGTCGGCATCCAGGCTTCGGATGATGCCGACGCCGACGCCGAGGTCGAGCAGGCCCGTCTGTCTTTCCCCCCTCCGTGCCTCCGCCGCCAAACGAGTTCGGCTATATAAGCTATTCTCCTTTCCTGCACGCATGCTGCACATCACACAGATCAGCATGCATGAATGCCGCTCTCGCACACACCAAACGCCCAAACACGTTGCCCGCGATCAGCAATCAGCGGGCAACTGCGGCGTCCATACCCGACCCAGCCGACCGGCAACACCCACCCGCCATCACATGATCCACCCAAACCGCAGTCAGCCGTGATGATGACTACGAAGGTATGTATATTAGGACAGCTGATCAGCTCGACCTGCCCGTGAGGTATGGAGAGCGGCAGTGTGTCCGCTCTGGCTCACCCTCCCACGTGCACATGGCCATTCAGCTTCTGACGGGCATCACTTTGGTCGCAGCTTGGCTGCAGCCGATCGCCGCTTGCACGGCCGTGTTTGGCCAGGAGGTGTTTCGGCCAGCGAACTATGCTCGTCAACGCCCAGCATGTAACTGGCAGCCCGCAGGTCCTGGCAGCCAGCTTCCCAGATCCCAGACGCGAAACAGTGCCTCCAGGCGCGATCCCGTGCATGCCCAGTCATGACGCTCACTGAAACCCAAATACTGCCTGCCTGGCTCGCGCCATCTGCATCCGTGCCCCTGCCGGCATCTGACGCGGTGGCTGACTGCCGCAGGTACGCTTCCAGCTGAGCTTCCGCCCTCACGACCCCCGCTGGCGGGAGTTGCGGTCTCGCCACTGCGGCTGCGTCCTGCCAGCTAGCCAGCTGATCGCTGGAATCGGGGCGGAAATGTTCGAGAGGTGGGAACTGCTGGGCAGCTAGGACCGGGGATTGCGGATAATGGGACGACCGTACAAGCCAGGCATCCGACCAAGATGCAGGCGAGCATATGAACTGGCTCTGGCTCCCACTTGTGCGGCTTCTCGCTCGCTCGCATCCGTCACACGCTTCCAAGCTTCGATCCGCGCAACTGCTCTCAACGGTCAACAAGTCTCCCCCGTCTCCTCATCTAACCCCAACACCCACATCCGCAATGGTACGCCGCCCCCCGACGGCGCTGACGCAGAACGAAATCTCCCGTTTCCTCTCCTACGTGCAGCCGCCGGGCCCGCTCCCCCTCCTCGCACTCATGCTCTTCGCCGCCCACGGCCTCTACATCTTCATCTACTTCTTCCGCTGCCTCGTGACCGGGCCGCGCCTCAAGGGGCGCGAGGACTACGAGATGTTCGTGGCGTACTGGGCCGTCTTCTTCGTCAACATCATCCTCGTGGGCGTGCTCCCGTGGCTGGCGGTGTGGGCGGCCATCAAGAGCCTCGAGGGCGTCGAGGGGCTGCTGGAGCGCGGGATCGGGATCTGGAAGAGCGTCGCGGCGTCGTGAGGACGCGGCGGACGGCGTGGGACAAGGCAGAGGATGGTCGTCACTGTTGTCACTTGTATCATATGAAGCTTGCCATCTCCCAGCCAGCTAACCCATGCTTGACCGCCATCTCTCAGTCAGCTAACCCATGCTTGACCACATCCCCACAGCAACCTCTGAGTCACCGAACGTCCTATGCACTCACCACCATTATTGGTGGCGATTGCCCACCAATGTCTCGGCGCGATCGGCTCCACTCATTAGCCAAATAAGCATGCCATTCCGCTCAACCCCCGCCGAAATGCGCGCGTGACCACTGCGCAGAACCATCATGTCCAAGGCTACATGTGTTTCCCTTACACTGCGCACTACATTACCAGCACCACGCCGCCACCGCCACGCCCACCAGCAGCGCGGAGATGCGCGCGCGCCCCGCGCCGCTCTGGGGCTGCAGTCCACCGCTGCCGCTCCCAGTCCCGCTGCTGCCACCGCCCTCGGTCGTGCCCTGGCCCCCGCCGGCGTTGGGGCTATGGGGCGAGGTGGCGCCGCCGCCCGACACGTCCCCCATGGGGTTGTACGCCTCGCCGTAGCGCATGTCCGCGGCCTCCGTGAGCGGGGCGAGGCCGTGCTCCCCCTTCTCGGCATCGTAGACGCTGTACACGTTGCGGAGGAACGGGCTCCCGATCAGCCACTCGTACCTGCTGTCAGCGAGCTCAGAATACTCCTCACTGGACGGTGGGGCTGCCCCAGCCCCAGACGTTGCCCATGCAGTAGCGCTCGCCGCGCGCCGAGGAGGGGAAGCGCACGCCGATGGACGCATAGTCGGCCTTGGTGCCCGAGAAGTACACGAGGTCGCCGTCCCACATGTCGAAGAGGCGGGGCTTGCCAAAGCCGGGCTGGTCGGGCGCGCCGAAGCCAAAGGACGCGTTGACGCTGCGCCCCGGCCCGCACTCGTACGCGTACGAGCCGTCCGAGAAGGCCACGGCGTTGGGGTCGATGGCGAGGTAGAAGGCCTCGACGGCCGCGTCGGGGCCCATGATGATGCTCGTCCCGCTGTCCGTGGTCGCGAGGACCATGGACGGGTCGACGAGGCGGCCGTTCAGCGCAAAGCCCTGCGCCGGGACGGTCCACAGCCCCCGGCTCGACGCGAGCGAGTAGTACGACACCTCGTCGGCGATCTTGGTCTCGTCGATGCCGCCGAACGTCAGCTCGCCGCCCTGCGGGTTCGGGTTGCGCGTCGCGTCCATCCAGTTGGCCGTGCGCGCGAGGTACATGCCCCAGCGCTTGTCGGCCCAGTCGGCGCTCGCGGCCTGCCACCACGGCAGCGCGCCGCCCGTCGACAGCTCCTGCATCGCGAGGCCCATGAGCGCGCTCTGCTCCGTGGCCCACTCGGTAATGTAGTCCGCCGCGCCTGTCTCAGCTCAGCCGTCTCCTGCCTTACCAAAGAGGGTGCGGTGGGCCACCCCGCCGACGCTGACCACATCCTCGCCCCACTCGCCGAGCGTCTCGCCCTTGATGTACGTGATGTTGAACACGCGCCCCGTGGGCTTGTACGAGCTGCTGTCGGCGGGCACGAACGGTTTGCTCATCCCGCACTCGGCGGCGTCCTGGCAGCGCGTGACGACCCAGAGGTCGGTCGAGCCCGTGTCGATGAACGTGTCAAACGTCTGCGGGGGCGTCCCGATGTCCACCGGCACCGAGTAGGACGAGCCCCAGTTCTTGACCCTGTGGATTCAGCGAGGTCTGGGGGTCGACGCACTGCACGTCGCGCTTGCGGCTCGCCTTGATCGCGTCCACGTTGAGGCCTAGGCGGTCGGCGTATTTCAGGCGCGCGTGGTATGCCTGGTCGTGGAGCCAGGCGAGGCGGGCAGCGGGGTCGGCGCTGTGCTCGTCCGTCTTGGCGTTGCGGATCGCAAAGGTGCGCGCGCCGCCGGCGCCGGCATCCGCTGCTGCGGCCGCCGAAGCGGCCAGCAGGAGGAGGGCGGGGAGCATGTGGGTGTGTGTGGCGGGGGGAGGGAGGGAGGGGAGGGAGGGGAGAGGAGGGGAGGTGGGGGGGGGGAAGGCCAGGAGGGTGTGGGGCTAGTTGGGGGGTTGTCGCCAGCGGAGGAATGGGCGGCGAGGCAGGGAACAGCGGGGAGGAGGGATGATCCAAGCGGGTTGTCACCGGGGTCGAGCGTCGAAGCTTCTGCAAACCGGGATGATGGATGATAAAGAGGTCGTCAGCCGCCGATAATTAAAAGACGACGAGACAGAGTGAGACAAGAGCGACGAGTGCAACCGAGGTTGGACGGGTGGGGTGACGGGAGTCGTCGCCAAGCGCAGTGACCCACTTGGCCAAGCCACCGATCATTACATAGCCTGCCCATCCACTGCGCACAGGCACAGAGGCACAGGCACCGAGGCACGCACCCGGTGCCCCTCTCGTCAGCCAGACACATGCACATCATCTAACACACGATCGACACTGTGTAGCCTGGACATTGTGTACTGATACATCGCATCTAGAGTCTACATCTTGGTGTCGCCCTTGGCGCGCTCAATATACATGGCCTCGAGCCGTGCGAGATAGTCGATATACTCCTCTGTGTGTCAGCGGGCCCAGTGCCGTCGGAGCTGCGCGACCCCTGCGTCGCGGCACTCACGGAGGTACGTCAGCGCCTTGAAGCTGCGCCTGCTGGCCTCGTCCGCGTCCGCGGGCGGCGCGCTCGCCTCGTCAAAGTCGCTGAGCAGCGTCGACGCAATGTACCGGATCTTCTGCAGCCCGGGGAAGGAGTTGCACGCTGGGGTCAGCTGCGCCAGCCGCCACGCACCAATCTGGTCCATCGGGAGCGCCTGCAGGATGCGCAGCAGCGACGAGAGGATGTGGTCGCGGTCGTCGCGGAAGCTCTCCTCGTTCTCGCGGAGCTTGGCCGCGCGGAACCCCGGGCGGCGCGCCAGCACGTCCGGGTTGGCTGGGTCGGTCGCCACAGCCGCCGCGGCGTCCGGCGTCGCCCACCGCATGTCCACCAGCTCCTTGCGGTACTGGACGGCGACGAGGCGGATCGCGAGCTGCGTGATCCACAGGTTGGACTGCTGCACGCCGATGCCCTGCTTGAGCGGGGGGAGGCCGGCGGGCGTGTTCACGCTGCCGAGGGGCAGGTCGGGGGAGCCGATCTCGGCGTCGAGGTTGAGCGCGAGCCACGGCGGGCAGTCGAGGAAGAGGTCGTCGAGCTCCTCGATGACCATGTCGAGCTCGGCGACGCGCGCGAGGATCGCCGTCGGCATGGGCCGGATCGCCGTGTCCCGCTCCCGCATCGTCAGCACCTTGCCCGCGACGCGCCACATCGCAGAGCTGTAGTAGAACCCCCACATGGGGGTCTGGAGGGTCGGGTCGGCCTCCCAGCTCCCGCGGCCCTGCGCCGCCAGCTCGAGGTGCTCGTTGTCGCTGGTGTCAGATTGGAAGAGGGGCGGACGCACAGACACGAGGGCAGGCGCACGGATTGGCACAGCGCCTCGTTCAGGATCGGGCGAGCGCCCTCGCACGTCGCGCCGGACCGGTCGTTGGTGTAGATCAGCCACCACTGGCGGCGCCACATCTCCGCCTCGAGCGCGTCCCACTGCGCGTACGTCTGCCGTCAGCGCGGCCGCGTCCGCACGCACCGCCTCGCGGTCGAGGTTGAGCTGGAGCGCGACAAAGGTGTTGGACCCGATCAGCTCGCGGCACTTGGCGGGATGCCCGCTGCACAGCGACAGGCCGCTGTCGTCAGCTCGTCCTTGCTGGGCTCACGCCGCGCAGTGGATCGCGAACACTGGCATCAGCTACGCCATGGGGCGACTCACGGCGCTGGTGCGTCACGTTCGTGTAGTCGCTCCGGACGATAAAGGCCATGAGCTGCTCCAGGCACTTGCCCATGAGCGTGGACGACTCGCCGGGCGACAGCGGGAGCAGCTGCTTCGGCAGGAGGCACACGAACCCCAACATGCCAAACACCATGGCGGTCCACTCGTCCTGCCCCGGTTCCTCCTCGCGGCGGTTCGCGAGGTCGCGCTCAAACGTCGGCCGGTGCGGGTACGGGTTGATCCAGAACATGTACTCGAAGTAGAGGGTGACGAGGTGGTTGAGCATCTCGCGGGGGAGGACGCGCTCGAACGGGTTCCCCGAGTCCTTGTACGCGCCGAGGAAGGGGGGCGTCGCCGTCGGGCCGCTCAAGGGCCCCGAGTGTGTGAGCGCGCTGCCGGGCGCCGAGTACATCACTGACGGGGAGACGCCCGCGACGTACGGCTGGTGTGGCGCATGTGGGGCGTGTGGGGGGGGGGGGTGTGGGGGGGGGGGGGGGGGGGGGGGGGGGGGGGGGGGGGGGGGGGGGGGGGGGGGGGGGGGTTTGGGGGGGGGGTGTGGGTGTGGGAGCGCGAGTGCGAGGGCGCGTGGTGTGGGACGTGGTTGTTTGTGTGCGGGGGCGGGGGCTGGTGTTGGGGGTGTGGGGGGTGGCCGGGGTGGCCGGGGTGCGCCGCGTACGCTGGCGGCACGCTCGGCGGGGGATGCGGGTGAGGATGGGGGTGCTGATGCTGGGGGTGTTGGGGGTGTTGGGCGAGCGGGGGCATCTGGTCGCTGCGCGGGGGGTACGGTGCCGCGCGGTCCTTGAGCACATTCATCTTGCGGCGGTATCCCGGCGGCGGCCCGGGCTTCTGCCGCACATGCGTAAACGTGCACTCGACGTCGGCGCGGCGGCAGGGCTCGCACCGCGCCGCCCCCTCGGTGCGCTCGCACCCGACTCTGGCGTCAGCGCGGCCTCCCTCGGACGCACTTGCGGATCCGGCAGGCTGGTGGTCGTCAGTATTGGCGTGCCGCTACTCACCATCGCATGCCGCTGGGGTCAGCCATGTCTCGCACGCACGCACTAGTCGCCCCCTTCATCGTCGCATGAGAGTTTGGTTGATGTGGATGTGGTGGTGAGGAATGGAGGGGTTCCGGCCAGATCTGGCTAGATCTTACCCTGGTCCCGGCGACCCAGAACTCGATGATGAGTGAGCACACGAGCCGAGGCTGGTGGCAGGTGGCACGAAGCGGGAAGCTCCCTGCCAAAGTTTCCATGAGAGAACGCTGCTGTGAGCAAGCTGACACGCGCAATTCACTTGGGTGGCTCGGGTTCGTGTCAGACACACCGGCTGTCCGCAACCGTCTCCAGCTATGCATTCCGAGCAACCTGCTGCACTCCTCCGCGAGCCGCAAGCTGTACCCGCACCATTTTTACAGTGCTGCCCGCTCCGCTCCGCAGAGGAACTGACGTCACGCGCGCTGTCGGCATCCCGGCATCCTGGAGGTCTTGGTGGCTGTTTGGTTCCGTGCCTCCTCCCCACTTCATTGTCCCCACCCGATCCAGCGAGCCTGGAACCGCCGCGCAGCAGGGGCAGGCTCAGTGGCGCCGCCACTCTGATCCTGCCGATCTCACAAATGCATACACACACACTAAGCACTCAGCCCCCAGCGCCAGAACCACTCGCTCGCGCGCCGCAGCATCTCGGGGGTACACACATGCCCCCGGCCGTCCTGGACGTACACGTCGACCTCGCCGGCGGGCGCGGCGGCCTGCACCTCGGCGATCTTGGCGCGGCCGTGGCGGTAGGGCACGAGCTCGTCCTCGGCGCCGTGGATCGAGAGGATCTTCTTGCCGGCGTACGCGTTGGGCGGGGCGGGCGCGGCCACGAGCGGCACGAGGGACGTCGGGTACGTCGGCGGGCCCCAGGGGAGGCCGCCCTGCACGGCGCGCGCGCCGAGGTAGGTCCCGAAGGCCTCGAAGGGGAGGCCGATGATGGGGGCCGCGATGCGGATGCGGGGGTCTGGGGTTAGCCGGCGAGGTGCTGAGGCAGGGGATGCAGGCTGAGAAGGGCGCTGTAGTGGGGGACCAGACGAGGGTCTTGGTTTAAGTGGGGGAGGGAAGATTAGATAGGCGGAGGGCGACTGCGTATGCCGTTCTGTTTGCACGCCGCGGTACTCACCCTCACGCAGCATGCGCCACACGCTGTTACCGCCGAGCGAGATGCCCGTCGCCATCCACTCGACGACCTGGCGCTCGCCGTGGGGCCAGAGGTACGGCTCGAGGAAGCGCATGATAAAGTCGTGGTCCTGGCACGCGCCGTCTGGTGTCAGCGCGTCCTCGGTCGGTTTTCGGTCTCCGTCAGGCTAGCTCGGAGGCTAGAGTGCCCCACGAACTCCATCACGGCACGCGTAGCCTCGAGCTACACCCCCGGGTCCTCTTCCCCCCTCTCAGACACCCCGCCACCCGCCCCGCCTCCGCCGACTCGCAGCCGCACTCACACACCAGCGCCGCCATGTCCACAAAGTGGTGCGGGTTCTTGTCGTACGCCAGGTTCGTGTTCTTGACCTTGAGCCGCTGCCCGTGGTTCCGGTGGTCAAGCGTGACCACCAGCAGGTCGCGCGTGCGCGTCCGCCCGCTCTCGGCCGCGAGCCGGCGCACCTCGCCCAGCATGCCGCGCGCAAACGGCTCCATGTCCCGCGCCTTGTTGCAGCGCCCGTGC
>JAMALN010000496.1:0-28124 GCA_023630115.1 Cutaneotrichosporon sp. PK4640 | reverse complement strand
CCGAACCATCTTGATGCCCCACTCATTGCATTAATAGATTTCATAGCATGCGACATCTTATAGACTGCGGATCGAGGCCGGCCGCTTCGGGAGGGTTGAGTGGCCCTTGAGGTCGTGGACGGAGCATCGTCCGCACCGCCCCCATCATATACAACCCCAATCCGAGCCAACAGCTGCACTGCCGTAGACCACGGTGGCGCGGACTCCGTCTACATGCATGCGGATGCAAGGGTGTAAGCGCGTCATGTCTCTCAACCTCACCCGCCGCCCATCTTATCGGGGGACCGAATAAGCGTCGAGTCCAACCCTCCACATCAACCTCCATCTCTGGCGTCCACCTCGACACTCACACTCAATCCACTCGTTCTCAACCATGGTGCGTCCGCTATATTGTGCGCGAAGCTGACCGCAGGCCACATCAGACAAGGCGCTCGGCTCGGCGATGCTGCTCGTCGCGGCGGTCGTGTTCGTCTACTACTCCACCTGGGCGCTGCTTCTTGTGAGTGTTTGAAGTCTCGTCGGCGGAAGACGGGCGGTTCTCGCGGAGATACATCGAGCGACTGTGCAACTGGGAACATGTGGTAAATCTGCCGAGCGTCTCATGCAAGCTCGCAAGGTCGCGCCAGCTGCGGTCTCTCGGGCCGTCCCCTGCACCTGTCACCCGCCCCTCCCTCTCCCTTCCCTTCCCCCTCCCCTCCCCCTCTCTTCTCCACCCACTCGCGCCCTCAGCTGCCCTCTCTGCCGTCTAGCTGACACCAGCCCTTCGTCGACCCCGCGTCGACACTGCACGACCTCTTCCCGCCGCGCGAGTGGGCCGTGCGCGGCCCCGCCCTCCTCCTCCTGCTCGGCGTGGCCGGCATCGCCGCCTTCTTCGCAAAGGTCTCCGCCGCCGAGGCGGCCAAACGCCGCGCGCGCGAGGGCAAGGCCGCATAAACCCGCGCTCTCATCCCACTCTCGTTGACCCATGCATATGATACCAGATACGAGTACAAAGTCTATTCTAATGCCTACACCTTCTCCCGGTGCGACCGATGGCTGCGGAACGAGTGCGCGCTCTGGCGGCTCAGGACGCGCTCGATCGCCTCCTCGTTGGCGTCGCCCTCGGGGTCCTCGACGCCGGCCGTGTCCATCCCGCGCGCCTCGCGCTCGGCCTTCTCCGTCGCCTGGCGGTCGCGCTCCATCGCCATGAGCTCGCGCGAGTACGGCGAGCGCGCGCGGATGGCGGGGCCCCAGACGAACGCGACGAACGGCACGAGCGCGAGCAGGCTCGCGAGCCCGCCGCACAGCACGAGGCTCCAGCGCACGGTGAGCTTGGCGAACATGGGCTTGGTGATGAAGCTGAACGCGCCGCCGCTCATGTTGCGGCAGAAGCTCTGTGCGGCGATCGCAGAGCTCGCGTAGATGCCGTAGCACTCGGCGAGGTACGTGAACGCCGTGATGTAGATGCCCATGACGGCGGTGAGGATGAGGACGACGCCGATGCACGGCGCGATCCAGTGCACGGTGGGGAGGCAGGTGAAGCCGCAGATGAAGCAGCCGGCGGCGAAGAGGACGCCGCCGACCATGGCGCCGTAGAGGCGGGCCTCGACGCCCCGCTGCGGCGAGTGGCGGCGGTACATCTTCTCGGTCCACATGTTCATGACCATGCCGAGGATGGCGCCGAGGCAGATGGCCCAGTACACCATGCCGACGGCGACGGGGCCGAAGCCGTACACGTTCTTGTAGATGTAGGGGATCCCGGCGATCTGGGTGTAGAACACGCCCCATCCGAGGGCGATCCACGCGCTGAAGAACATGACAGTGGGCTCGCGCGCGAGGAACACGAGCGGGCGCGAGCAGCTGTGGAGCATGGCGAGGAGGAAGGCCTCTTTTTCCGTCTCGGCGCGCGAGGTGTACGGCGCGCCGTCGGACAGGCCGCGCTCCTTCCGAAGAGCGCGGGCCCGGCGGGTCAGGAGCACACTCGCGCGCGTCTCCTTCATGAACATGAACATGAGGGGGAAGAGGGAGCCGATGACGATCATCTGGATCCACCAGACCCAGCGCCAGCCGAGGTCGATCTCGGCAAACACCATCGTGTTGGCGCCCAGGCCCGTGCCGAACACGGCGCAGAAGGAGAACATGGCCATGGGCACGCCGCGCTGCGACGGGATGTAGATGTCGCTGATCGTGCCCCCGACGAGGGTCGCGCCCATGCTCCCGGCCCCGCCGAGGAGGAAGCGGCCGACGAGGACGGTGGCCGTGTTCTGGCCCCTGCGGTTAGACGGGCAGTCGGGCCGACTCACAACGCCCCCATCAGGTGGAAGATGCAGAAGCAGAACACGCTGAAGATGTACGTCCACTTGCGCCCAAACTCCTCGGAGATGGGCGCGAGGAAGAGCGGGAACAGGCCGAACCCGAACGCGTAGAGCGCGACGCCGGCGGAGATGTTCTGCTCGCTCGTCCCGAGCTCGGCCTGCATCGACGGCGCCGAGATGGGGAACGCCGAGGACGAGTACGCTGCGGTCAGCACCTCCTGGGCACACACGCACCCGCCATGAGCGTGAAGAAGATGGCGACAAACGTGATGCCCGCCTTGCGCCCGCGGTGGAAGTAGAACGGGTTGTCGGGGCTGTTGGGCGGGAACTCGACCCAGATGACGCGCTGCGCGGGCGCGTCCTCGTCCCCGTCCTTGGCGGGGAGCTGGCCATAGTGGCACCCGTCCGGGAGGTTGGAGACGAGCGTGCTGAGCGACGTGTGCGCGCTCGGCTTGTCCTTGTCCGCTGTCATGTACGGCGTCGGCGGGGACGAGTCGAACGTGAGGGTCGTGGGCGTCTCGAGGGTGGGGGGAGCTAATGGGGGCCGGTCGCTCATTGTGGTGGTGAGGATGAGGAGAGAAGGAGCAGCTCTCTTACTTAGCAAGCAGGCTCGACCATGTGATCGCGCTAGCGAGCCGCGGCGGAGGCGTTGGCGGGCCAGAGGCGCGGGAGAGCAGCCCTCTCATGGCCGCAGGATTGCATGGTACACCCGAGTGGGGAGCGATGGGTGGCGGGAGGTGAGTCTCAGGGGGCCCGGCCGGGTTCGGCAGCCAACCATATCACACCGGCGCTCGCGGCCCCGCCAGGACACCGAGGATGCAGACGGGCCCCGAGGGGTATGCGTGCGGGACCGGAGGGGTCGTGTGCTGCGAGGGGTGCGGGGTGTGAGCCAGATGGCTGAGCCGTGGGACGTGGCGTGCGTGGACGACGTGCATGGCGTAGTACTTGCGCGCTCAGGTCGGTCAGCTGTGGCTGACGTTCTAGATGTAGTCGCCGATCCGAGACACACGGCCGAGATTGCTCTTTCACATCTGCACACACACCTCGCACATGGTACCTGCAGTTAGCTCGTCTCCACGTTCACACGGCGGAGCGACGCCGCCACGCCGCATTTGTGACGTCGAAACTGCGACTGCAGCGCGGGTGAGCTCACCAACTCGGCTGACTCCGACAGCATTGACACTCCGATAGCAGGTCCCGGCCGGGTCGACGCTTGGGCCACGACGATCAGAGGCCGATGGACGTGTCGCGCAGCCCTGCGTCCCCGCCAAGCCTCCCTGCACAGATCGCCTTCACTCTTGACATCGTCACTCGATGAGATAAACAAATCAGGCAACTCGTGATCAACCACTCGCCTCATTCTGCCATTGGGCATCGCCCACGACCTTTTCACCCTCTGCACAATGGTCTCCGCGTCCTGTCACGCGCACAGGTGCGAGTCCGCGCTCATCGGCGAGCGGGAGCTGCGACGGCGTGGAGAGCGGCCCCTGCCGTCAGCTGTGCAACCCCAAGCGACTCACTCGGGTATCGCCGTGAACTCCAGGCCACCCTCCCGGGCACATCCTTGGCACATGTAGAAACCCTTGCGCTCAAACTGGAGGATGTCGCCCTTCTTCATGTTTCTGACCTGAGGGGAGGCGAGGGCAGGCGTGCGCACCTCGGATCGTTCGATGTTCTTGGATCAGCGCCGCCAACGTTGCAACACTCACCGTCGGGCGCGGATACTTGACTAAGACCACAGGCGTGAGCGCTCCGCCGGCCAGCGCGGGAGGTGCGGCCGCTGGCAGCCAGTGGAACCTCTTGGACGTCGACTTGGGGTTGCCGTCGGGATTGAGCGCGAGAGTAAGACCCTTGACCACCGTGCCCTGGGGCGACGGCGCGGTCACGAGTGATCTGACGACCGCGGTGGCGAAGTCCATTAAGGTGATCTGGGTGAGCGCCGCTTCCCAACTGCAACTCACCTCCTCTCCCTCCGCGAGCGACACGGCGTCGACATTCTCCAGGTAGATGTGCGTTGTGTACACCATCAGCTTGGTGCCCACCTCGGCGTTCAGCTTGTTGAGCGGCTTTGAACTGGTCGAGACGCGGTTGACTCCCTCCACCTTAGCCACGACACTTGTGTGAGCCTGATCATGGACATGTGAACCCACCTCGTCCCTGGGTCCGAGATCGCCCAGTAGCGCGGTACGACATGGTCGATGGTGCGGCGGTTCGCGTACCAGAGCTCGTCCCACGACAGGTGCGTGTCGGTGATGAACTCGCTTGCGTCCAAGATCTGCTTCTTGAGGGCAACGGGAGTCATTCCGCGAGCCAGGATGCCTGCCGCTTAGCAGCCGTCCTAGTGTCTGCAAGGAGACTCACCTCTGACGCTGCCGATGCGAGGGTCATCCCATCCCTTAACGATACCTTCGTGAGTGAGGTGCTGCACCTCAGTGTGCGACCTCGGGCCGCACTCGACGTCAAGGCGGCTGTGATGTCAGGCTGACGACTCGGCTACACACTCACGGAAGGTAGGCCATGACGGTTTGGCGAAGGCCCAAGCGCTCGACGAACCACATGTACTGCTCCTGCTTGTCAAGGTGGTCCATGGAGCGCAGCACATGAGTCACGCCGTCACAGTGGTCGAGGATGGGGCTGGCAAAGTCATGAGTGGGGTAGACTTCCGAGCTGCCATTAGCGAATTGAACAGGCGCCCAGGCACCCACTTCTTTCGACCGACGGGCGCCTCGAGGTACTTGAAGATGACGGGGTCCCGCATCGGGGGCGACTGCGAGAGAGGGTCCATGCGCGCACGCATAACCCAACGGCGACCCTCCTGCGAACCCTTGACCATCTCTTCGAAGCGCTCAAGGTTGACGTCGACGCTAGAGTCACGGTGGGGATTGGGCGTCGGGGCGTGTTTCACCTTCTCCGCCTGGCGTGAGTCCACTCCTCGCGTCCATGACTCACATGCTCCCAAGGTGTGTGGTCCATGTACGCATGGCCCATCTGGATGAGGGTACGACCGTAGCGGAGGATGGTGGCCAGGTGGTCCGTGGCGCGAACAACGCCGTCGATGCGGACGCCGATCGCCTGGAGGTCGGCAATGATGTCGTCGACAAACTCGCCCTGCCCCGTCAGAGGGCGCAGGTCCTCCAAGCGAAGCAGAAGGTGCCCGCCGTGCTTGTCGGCAAAGTAGCGGTTGACCAGCAGCTCCTTGAGTTCACCGACGTGGAGGAAGGTTGCGCTCGAGCACTCTGTGCGACATGTCAGCCAATGCTGAAGGGAAAGGGGCAGGGTGAGGGAAGGCGACTCACCAAAACGCACGACCACCTCGCCTTCCTCGACCGTGGGGAGGATAGCATCGAGGCCCCCACCGCACGAGCGACGGCGTCTCCGCTCGTTCTCGACCTTGTTCTTGGCTAATCTGTGGGCTCTGCGCGTGGCCTCGAGCGCAGGGTGAGCGTCCAGGTACTTGAACCAGCGGAGAAGGTGTCCGCGTCTGGGGTCGTTGAAGATCATGCCGCTCGAAATGTGGTTGGCTTGAGCGTGAGCTGTGACGTCCCCATGATCCCATGACTCACCACGAATGACACCCCACAGGAGGACATCAGCCAGGCTGATCGTGCCGTCGTCCCCATCGGTACCGAAGAGAACGGTGCTGGCGTTAGCGGTTGCGTCATGGAGCATCTGACAGCGCCCGGCAGCTCCCCCCACGTGAGGCCGTGGCAAGCACCACTCACCGGTACGCCAGGCGCTCATTGAGACGGTCCATCTTGCCTACGATCTCGGGGTACTGCGCGTCGGTGCCCCAGAAGTCGGCGTGGTACAGATGCTTGAGCTTGGGGTGGGCCCCGAAGAGGTCGTCCCACGGAGCCGTGCTCTCCATGTAGGCGAGGAGATTGGCGTGCTCCGGGAGCCACGTCACAGAGACCGAGTTCCGACCTTGGCCACCCGCCCTGTGCCAAGCGTGCCAGACGATGGGAGCGGCGACGTCGAAGCGCGGAGTCCTGGAGAGAGCAAACACGAGCTTTGTGGTGGGGTGTGGTTCGGGAGAGTCTGTGGGGATCGCTGTCATGATAGTGAGGAGGTTGTGAGTTGTATGACGTATGGCGCGTTGAGACGGGAGAAGAGGAGAAGGGGAGAAGAGAGCGGTGAGGAAGGTAGAAGAGGGAGAGTCGAGTGGAGCAGAGTGTGAGAGAGTGAGTGATAGAGACAAGAAAGGAAGAGGAGGGAGGGAGGGAGGGAGGGAGGGAGGGAGGGAAGGTTGTGGTGGCGAGAAGCGTGGGGAGTGATGGGCGCACCGGCCACCCCACACTTCCCCACCTCCTGTCCACACACTCTCTCCACACGCCGCATAACGGTGCGACCCCGACGTACCGACGTTCCACCTGTCATCTTCGGCGGTGAGCTGCGCTAGATGTTGCGCAGTCGATAGCTAGACGCACATGGGCCGAGCTCGAATCCGCAGCAGCTTGCGCTTGCAAGACGCCTGCCCAAGGGGCGCAAGGTAGGAGGTAATGAAGTGATTGAGATGCAACTAGGCCACTAGGTAAGAAGCCGAGACACGGTGCGGGGCGGGCAGACGGCAGCATCGGGTGCTGAAAGCGAGCCGAGCAGATCATCTTGTCACCCCTGACCACCCTGCCTAAACGTGTCACCGCTGTCACTCACCATTCACTCACTCACGCACTCACTCTCACATACCCACGGATCGGATCCACCCTCCCCCTCGTGTGGCCCCTGTGGCTTCCAGTAGTTCCAGTCGTCTCTAGGTCCGTGCCATGGCTTGTCCCCATCTTCCCCACACCTCTCAACCCAGCGGCTGGGAGCTAGGGGCAGGGTGCACGCGCGTGGCCTCTTTGCCACCCCCTCCGCACCAACCCGCACCGTGTTCCGCGTCCGCGATAAGACAGTGGGAAGTCGACAGACGGTCAAAACCAGATGGGGAGCACAGCATCTGTGCGCACTGGCCTTCTCCGTCCCCTG
Source organism: Cutaneotrichosporon sp. PK4640 (assembly GCA_023630115.1). Taxonomy (NCBI): domain Eukaryota; kingdom Fungi; phylum Basidiomycota; class Tremellomycetes; order Trichosporonales; family Trichosporonaceae; genus Cutaneotrichosporon; species Cutaneotrichosporon sp. PK4640. The sequence continues at coordinate 20,862 of JAMALN010000496.1, read as the reverse complement.
CCCCGGCATCTCCCCTCTCTCCCGGTCTGACTCATCCCACTTGCCACTTGCCGTCCGAGCATTCATGTCGCGTAGTGTGCTTCTCAATGTCCGAACAATGGGGGTAAAGAGGGGAAGGGGAGAGGGGAGAAGGGAGAAGGGGGCAGTTGAATGCGGTGAGCAGCCACAGCCACCATCTCATTCACAGTCTCATCTTCTCATGTCCTCCCCTTCAACACTATATCTACCCTGCACATCCCTCATCCCATCCTCGACATCCTCCTCCATCCTCTCCTCACCAACAACAACTTCCTCGCCCTTCGTCTCGCAACAAGTCTGTCGCCACCCACCTCGCACCCCCGAGCACTCGCACCCACACCCATACCCCGCACCACCTCGCACCCAGCGCCTCTTCCCTCTCGCGCCCTACTCCGCGCCCCCACACCCAACCAATCCGGCACCATGCCCAGCGCCACCTCCCTCAAGGGTCGCGATCTCCGATCGGCTCGCCCGCCCGTGTACCCCGACGCGCGCCTACACCTGCCGTCGCGAACCCCAGTCACACGGTGCCGCCTCCGCCTCCGCGTCCACCACCACCACACCGCACACAACCCACGCGTGCCCGGCTGGCCCGAGCTCGCACCGGCGGTCATCCTCGGCGCACTGACCCCCGGCTACCAGGCCCCTGGCTACCCACCACACCCCTCGGGCTGCACCTGCTGCTACGTATGCGGCTCGTGCGTCGTAACGTGCGGCCACTAGGCGAAAAGCACTACGAGAAGGAGACCGAGAACGCGAGGGGAATCTGTCCGCGCCCCGTGTACTACTAGCCGTGTCTGTGACTGTGTCTGCGTCCGTGTCTTTCCCGTACCCCTATCTGTATTGCTCCAGTGAATGCACCTATGTTGGCGTTGTCCGTCGGATTGCCCGTAAAACGTCCACACAGGGATGCTCTCGGCGTGTGCAGTCTGCTGTGTATCGGTTGGGACACAGAGGCACGGAGGCTGAGAGTTGCAACTCGGCGTCGGAGACACGAATGGAACCCATCAGCCCTCTGATGTCACCAAAGAAGCTATCCTCGCTTTTCGACAAATTCGATAACATGCCTCGAGCATCGTTCCTCGCGCTATCATCGGCCTCGTACATCCATCCTTCGCTCGGCACCACTAGGCACAGCCCCGATCCCGACAATGTCTCACTCTTTCAATGACGACGATGAGCGTTGCACCTGCTGCGAGGAGTGCTTCCACTGTTCCGAACACTGCGGATGCTCGTACGACCCTGGGAATGGGGACCATCAAGTCATGACCGATGGAGAGATGGACAGCGACGGGGGCGACAGTGAGGGGGACGAGAGCGAGGGCGAGGGGAGTGACTCGGAGAAGTGACGGAGCTGGGTGTAGTGGCCCATGCCACACCGTGCCTGGTTTCTAAGCCAAATCCTTACGTACCACATGCAAACGAACAAATGGTGCCTCGTCGCAGCACAGCATGGTAAACCATGATGCAGTTGCTCTCGAGGTCACCCCTCATCCTGATGCAAGCTCGGACGGTGAGGTGACGAGAAGAGGAGGTGCAGGGGAAGGGGTGAGGTGTCCTCGCCGTCTGTGCGTGTGCCAAGAATGGCCACCACTGGCCCCCTTGTTCCTCGCCATTCTCAACCGTGCGCTAGCCACCCCAGACATTCACCACGATTCAAGCGAGCAGACACCATGGGGCCCACGTTGATTCAAGAACAACCTATCAGCTGACCAGCTGATCGGCAACCCTCACACAAGACCCCGGCGCACATCATACCCCGCTCAACGCGGCAGGTGACAATGGCTTGACCCCCGGCACGGGCCTCCACACAGCGTCCAGCACCCTCAGACATGGCCGAATGCTTGTGTACGCCATCGAGTCGCTCTGTCGGAATGTGAGCGGATATCCCACCGGCCCGGAACTGGGGAGCGCCTCGGCAGGGGTATCGCCAGGTCCAAGATCCCAATCTCCATTCACGTCCCTTTCCACTCGCAACCGTCCAAACACGACTCCATTCCTACACAACTTCACCTGCCCCTTGTGCAACGCCTCATCTGTCAGTGCGGCCAGTGCGACGATTTGCCACTGTTGCTGCGAGTGCGGTCCGTTCAACGACGAACTACGATGACCACTGCGAGTACACAATGACTACGGCAGACAGCTGAGGCACATGGCCATCAATGAGGCGTCGAGAAGGCCAGTAGAGAGCATGCATTGCTGCGCCGGCGCCCTCTTCAACTTTACCCATCTCCCTTACCCGGCCATTCCACTTCCGCTCGAATGTGTCCCTCCACTCCGCCGCCATCGGCGTCCGCAGCTTGTGCCTCACTGCGCCTCCAACTACGGCCACGCGATGGACTGTCCGTGCCCTTGGACGTACTACAAGCAGCTGGAGTGCGAGTGGGAACAGCGCCCTGAGCACAACTCCAGTGCCAGCACTTTCCAGCACCATCCACTCACTCTAACCCACCTCAATCACTCCATGCCGCTCAACCCGTCACAACTGCAAGTGCTGCACTTAGCGTGCCCGATAGATCTTGGTGCGATGTACGTGTGCCTGCACGTGCTATCCCCCGCATCGGGGGCGCTACGCGAGGATTTCGGGGTGGGCACAAGGTAGGACGGACAAGGGGTGGCATGCATCGAGGAGGCACGGAATGCGAGTGGCGCCACTGACGCGTCATTCCCCACACCTTTGTCGCGAAGAAGGGCGAACCAAGTGCCTCCGCGGCGCTCTGCACACCGGCCCAAGCCGACATATAAACCCTCGGACACGCTTGACACCTCCACCACCGAGTACTCCAACCACACCGAGACAACCGAGCACCCTCTACCCCGAACACCACCCAACCAACAACCACCACCAGACGACACCACCAAGCAACATGGCCGACATGGACAACTGCGAGTCGTGCTACACCTGCGGTGGGTGCGCGAACCACGACAACAAGTGCGGCTGGCCTACGTGCGTGTGCGTGAAGACATAGCGATGTACGAGTGAAGAAATGCAGAAGTGAGGGTTGCTGGTGGCAAAGGTGACATACGAAAGTGGAGGCCGATCGAAGTGGAGGTGGCGTCCCGAGATGTGGCAGCGCGGCATAAGCCGATACGATCCACATCTGTCTGCGTTGTGCTATGATTGTCCTCCTCGTGGGGAGCAGATGAGAGTTGTGCCACCCAGATCCAGGCGCTAGCCGTGCATTGTGCGCAGCTCCCTTCCAAAGAACAGCACAACCCCCACTTGATCTGGCTGTGTTCCTTCTTCTGTGTGGCGTAGAAGTACGCGCTCTCTCGAGCCGCTTTGTTCGCCTCGTACTGGTAAGTATAAGGCGAGCACTGAAGCCCTACTACCCTCTACCAACCCCTCTCGACCCCCCTCCAGCCCGGCGAAACGACCTCCCACCCTCGCCCTCCCTTGCTCCCCACATCCTTGCCCCTCCCGACACCACCCCCACCATGCCCGACCAGGACTACGAGTACGAGCGCCAGTACGAGGAGGAGCACTGCGACTGCTGCCCCACGTGCTGCGGCTGCACCTTCCACTATGACGAGTGCGGGTGCGAGTGCAACTGCCACTACGGCGAGGAGTCGTCGGACGACGAGTAGCACCATAGTTTAATGCAGACAGCTTAATAGTTTGATTATCGACGCGGCAGCCTCGGTGTTTTGATGGGCACTCCTTGTCCCGAGGATGGGGCCTAACTGGGCCGTATTGCCACCAATCGCCCTTTCGCCTTGGTCTTCTCACACCTCTCGAACATTGACCAGCACCACCCCGTCAACAGAACCATGTCCGACTGGCCCCGATACTGCCACTGCTGCTCATTTTGCTGCGGCTGCAACGGCTACTGCTGCTTCGATGGCACGTGCCTGTGCATTACCACATGCCCGCACGAGGGTGAGAGCGAGTACAGCACCGCCGAGAGCGAAGAGAGCTCAGAGAGCGAGAGCGAGGAGTAGAGCTTCACTCGATTATAGATCTACCAGTAGAGAAGGATGAATGTCCGCCACCGAAGCACCAAGTCCCTCGAACCCATGGGGTTGATTTAACCACTGCATCGTTCTGCTGCCTGGCTTCTTCCATTCTCCAGGCCTTGCCCCCCCCCTCCTGCCCCATCTCATGCCCCAGTACAAGGACTGCAACACCGACAATTGCCAGTGCTGCGAGCACTGCTGCAACTGCTCGCCCCCGTGTCCCGCCACCTGCGGGTGCTACTGCCTCTGCGACGACACGGCGGACGAGGAGGAGAGCGCGGCCGATAGGGAGTCGGTGGGCAGTGACGGCGACGACCGTGGGCGCGACTGGTGATCTGTAATCGGGCAGGCGGAGCACCGAGCCGTAGTGGGAACCTGGGATGAACTCGCCCGACGCGGAATGTGCACGATAAAAAGCCCACTTCTCATTCTTGCTACCAACCCTCGATGTCCTGCAACGACTACTCGCTCTGTACATGCTGTCGCACGTGCTGCCGCTGCTCGCCGCCTTGCCCCGCCCGCTGCGGGTGCTACTGCCTCTGCGGGCCCAAGGTGACCACCGGCCGGCGACCAACCGGGAAGACGACCAAGGCGGCCACCGAGGCGCCGACCGTAGCGAGTGAGAATCACGGTGATGTGAAAGCATAGTGCGAGTGGAGAGGGTGTACCCGCAGGTGACGGACAAGGGAGTGGCGAGCGGGGGACGGGGAGGCATAAGAAGCGCAGATCCACCCGGCCATGCCCGCCTCCCCAGCAGTCACCCCGAACAGATCCAACCCCCACCGCCACCATGACCTGCTGCGAAGAGTGCTGTAGCTGCGACGACGGGTGGGGGCCATGTCTCTGCCTATGCTACGAGAGCGACGGGCGCACGGAGGAGGACTGCCAGCGCTTCTCGGAAGAGTGGCAGCGCATGCCCCGGTACGTTGATAGCGACGACGAGGACGGGGACGAGGGGGAATACGAGGAGAGCGAGGAGAGCGAGGGGGAGGACGAGGACGAAGACGAGGAGTAGGAATCACACGATGTATCGGTGCGGTGCGAATGAGGGCGAGCGGGGTGTCAGATTACTGGGCGCTTTCGAGGCTTGGCATCTCTCTCTCCGCGCACATCCGATCGACAATCTCTCCTCTCTTCCCGCCTACCCCCATGTCCGACGACGAGTACGTCGACAACGACTGCAACTGCTGCCAGGAGTGCTGCGAGTGCGGATACTGGACCGAGAGCTGCGATTGTGAATGTCTCTGCTATTACTGGAAGGATATTAAGGAGTGATGATCGTCGGCGGCTGCTACGACGTTGAGGAGTATAGGGCGAGAGTGGGATGAATGGCCATGCCCAGGCTCGGGGTCCTTGCCGCTGACAAGTGCCGGTCTGCCAGCAAACTGCTGACTCCTTCAGTTCTCGCGCAGCCCGTTGCCCCGACCGTACTGTGATCGAGTCGAGCCACTGGAGCCTAGACATAGAAAGGTGCGAGAAAACGCCGTCCCCCTCTTTCCCACTTCACAGCTCGGCCATCTAGTCATCCGAGCTGTGAAGGCTGGGAACCAGGATGCCCTCGCGCCGGCATCCAGATATACCGTGCCCCCTCCTCGGCACCCTCCACACCATCGACCATGCTCTTCGACCCCTTCGCCCCACCCAGCGACTACATCACTCCCCCGCCCACCCCACCGCACGGCCACTCGTGCAACTGTTGCCCGACGCAGGGGTGCGGCGAGTGCCGCCGCCTGTGTGACTGCAATAACGGGGACATGCGGTGCTCGGATTCATCTAGCGAGGAGGAGTACAGTAGCGACGAGGAGATGGAGGAGGACGATGAGGAGGGCGAGGGCGAGGGGGAGGAGTGGGTCGAGGAGTACTCGAGCGATGAGGAGTAGCATGACTAGGATACTAGAATGTAGCATGTCGACGTGGGTAATTGAGCTAAACCAGCTCGTTTGGCCTGGTTGAGTGGATTCCGGTTGAGTGGATTTTGGTTTTTGAATAGATTCCGCGTGCACAGACCAACAACACTCTGGTGCTCATTGTCACCACCCACCTCGCTTTGTCCGTTGTCCATTCCTCATGTCACAACATTCTCTGCCGCCTCACACACCTTCTCAAACTCAGCCTCACCGCACTCTCCTCACCCCCTCCGCTCCCGCTTCCCCTCGTCAGCCTCCCCGACCGCCACTCACCATGCCCTGCACCTCCTGGGACGAGCACGCCTACCCCTGCACCAACATGTGCGTCTGCGACCAACTGCGTCCTCGACTGCCGCTGCGCCCACTGCGGCCAGTGCGCGTACAACTGCACGTGCCACGACGACCCGCAGAACACGGGCCTCCGCTGCTCAGACATGGCGTGCGCGATCGGGCGCGAGAACCTCCACGTCCAGCGCTGCAAGTCGTCTGCAAGTCGTGCGATGCGTTCAAGTGCACCCCCTGTTCCTGCGGCAAGCCGTGTCATTCCTCGTGCCTCTGTCCCCACTGCTTCACCTCGATCCACGCGTGCGACTGCCACCGGGGCAGGCTGTGCGGCGACTGGCACTGCCCCGTCGGCCGCGCGAACTGTGACGACTGCGCGGCGTGTTCACGCCACCGCCGCAACTGTCGCCTGGGCGGGTGCGAGCGCTGCTGCAAAAAGTGTGCCTGCTCGCGCTGTAAGACGTGCCAGTACTCGTGCGGGTGCCGCCACTTCCACCCTGGGTCTCAGGAGTTGTGCACCGACATAGGATGCCCGCTCTCGCCCGACAACGCCTGGCGCACAAGAGGGCGGTAATTGTGACGCAGGGAGAGGAGGAAGGGTCGTGAGGGCAAGCACTGTAGTTGCTATCCATCGTGTAACTCGCGCGCTCACCCACCGTGCTCGCAACACGTGTCAGTACCTCGGACACAGCTTTGTTCGCTTCTGGCACCTTCTCCCTCCCGCCCCCTTAGTCCGTTACCACTGACAGCGGTATAAGTAGCTAACTGCCGCACGCCTCACATCATCATCTTCTTCACCTTCACTCTGGCTCAACTTTCACTCACCCCTCCAATCCCCACCACCTCCAGCCTCCAACCATGAGCGCCGACACCTGCCCCAAGGTCCGCCCCGAGCCCAAGTTCTCCAACTACAACGACGGTGACGACACCGACAGCAACGATACCGACAGCGACGACGAGGAGCGCCGCGCGTTTGTCTAGGACTCTCATTAGTAGTTGGGGGTAGTAATGCAGAAGTAGTGGGCGCGAAGTGTGGCAAACGTTGGGGACAAGGGGCTGACGCGCTGTGCATCAAACCGAGAACCAACAGGTTGCTGTGGCGGTATAATCAGAGTTGGCACTGCTACATCTTCCCCTTCACCTCCTTGTTCTCGCACCACAGTCACTTCCCACCTCGAGCTGTCATCCTTACCAACTCTCCACGATGGCCACTGCTCCGACGTCCGCGACAAGTGCCAGAAGTGCATGTGCGGCTACTGCGACCTCACCTGCGTCTGCATCCACTGCAAGGAGTGCCGCCAGTGGTGCTACTGCCACAAGACCGACAGCGCGAGCGACTGCGACTCGGAGTGCGACGCCCCTCGCCCCTAGTCCCCCAATAGTGCTGCATTGGTGTGCCGCGCAGGGGCGAGGAAGGGTGGCGGGTGGCCAGCTGATCCGCTCATCCGGCGCCCGACTCCCTTGTTTGCCGCCACACTCCAAGCAGAAGCACTAAAAGCACACAACCAGATCTTTGGCGATACTTCTCCCCACCAACCCTCTCCCCACCAAACCTCTCCCCACCGACCCTCTACCCACCAACCCTCTCCCCACCAACCCACGAACAATGACCGCCTGCGAGTACTGCTCCGACGAGCGCGGTGAGTGCGTGCTCTGCGCCTGCGGATCCTGCGACTACCAGTGCGCGTGCCGCCACTGCAGCAAGTGCAGCGCGTACTGCGACTGCCACCACCCCGAGAGCGGGAGCTCGTGCGGCTCGTCGTGCGAGGGCCCCGCGCGCTGGCGGGGCGAGTAGATTTGGCAGTGATGAACCAGACTGGTATGGGCAGAGCGGGCAGAAGCAGTGGCGGGCAGTTTGGATTCATTCACTCGTGGAGCGAAGCTCTGCCCAGCACACAGGTGGGCGTTGTTCTTGCCCCTCAGCAGGACTTGCGCAGCGCCAATCCGTCAATCCCCCATGCCCCCACCGTCCCACCCGCCACCAAGCCTCCTGACATAACCTCTCGACCCACCCCTTCCCGACTCACCTCCTCCCGACCCACGCCGCACCACCCGAATGTGTGCGAAGCGTGCTTTGCAACCTCGGCTGCGACTGCGAGGCTGCGAATGTGCCGACGTGTAGAAGTGCCCCGACTGCGAGAAGTGCATGCACGGCTGTCGTTGCTACAGCGGCGACGGCGACTAGAGTGACGCTGGAGCTAGAGGGCTTTCCGTAGCGGGGTGTGAATGTACGAGTGGGTGCGAGGATGCGGGTGGTGGGAGCAGCATTCTGCAGGGGGGTGCAGTCGACTCGCGCGAGAGTCGGTGAAATACCGCTGGTGGCTAGAGAACTGCGTGGATGCCGACACACGCTCTGCTTCGACTTTACTCGCACACAGGCCCACATTGATCTCGATGCGGCAGAAGGATATAACCAGCGTCAATCGTGCCAATCCCCCAGCAAGTCTCTCGCCTCATCACACTTCCCGGCGCCCCTGCCCCTCCCTCTCCACGACCTCACGCTTCCCGACCGACCACATCACCATGCCGTGCGAGCGCTGCGAAGAGGAGCACGACGACGACTGCGCCTGCGACCTCTGCAAAATTATGAAATGCCCGTGCCCCGTGTGCGAGGAGTGCAACGACGACTGCGAGTGCAACCAGAACTACAACGAGTGTGCCGAGTGCATCGGCCACTGCATCCACGTGGAGGGCAACTACTGGGAGGACCGGGTGCGCGAGATCTGCGGCAGCGACAGCGAGAGCAGCGACAGCGAGTGACGCTCGAGTATCCATACATCGTGTGAATGCAACTGGTGGGGTGCGGGGGTGCGCTACCGGGTGATAAGCCGTAGGCGAGAGGAGTAGGGCGGTGAGGGCGTGGGTGGGATGGCAAGCTGTCTGGTGGCTGTCTTTGTGCGCAAGTTCTCTGGTTCGGTCCTTCTTGCCCGGCGGGCACATTGATCCAACTTGCGCACGCAAGCACACAGCTCCAACTTGGTTCTCGACCAACAGAAGAAGGCTTTAAGGAGTCCCAATCCCGCCAGTCCCTCATTGTCGTAGACGGGGCCCTCACCGATGCAGGGATGCTTGAGACCGGCAGAGGAGGCTCTTGAGGGGCTGAGGCGTAGAGAGCGAGGGCGATTCTTGAGACTGGGTGATTCATACGTTAAGGAGCAAGACTACGGAGTACGGAGCTTATGTACGGTTGGTGCGGAGTGAGCCCTCGTAGCGGGTCACGTGAGGACGTAGTCTACTTCCTGGGGGAGACACGTGTCCCGGAATGGCGGGCGGGGGCCCCACGGGGCTCCGCCCACGACACTCATCACCAGCCTCTCGCCTCAATTCCCCCGACCACAAAGCTTGGCGACCCCATTCCATCCAGCCACCTCAACATGCCCTGCAGCGACTGCTACCACGCCGAGATCAAGCACCCCGGCGGCTGCCGGTGCGGCATGTGCGCCAACGCCCACCGGTGCCAGTGCCAAACTTGCTGGGAGTGCAGCCAAGATGTTATTGCTCCAACCCCTCTCACTTCTCCCTATCGCCAGAACCCCCACGCACCCCACCCGTTCAACGCGCAACCGACCCCAGGGGCTGCAGCAACTGCGCTGTCGTTCATTTCGGCCACGGTGACGCCTCCTGCAAGTGCGGCGCCTGCGAACGCGCCCGCAAGTGCCGGTGCGACAAGTGTGACAGGTGCCACCTCCTCTGCCGTTGCAACACCGATCCCAGGCCCACTACACCCCACAGTCTCAACAAGCCCTGCGTCATGTGCACCATCGCCCAGGGTCACCGCTGCAACTGCATCCCCTGCGAACGCACCCGCCACTGCAAGTGCGTCCCCTGCGAAGGCGTCTATCCCTGCGAGTGCGACGACGAGTGCGAGCCGTGCAGCCCCGTCGACTTCAACAACCCTCCCGGCCCCACTGCACGCCACAGTCTCAAGGAGCTCTGCAATTTGTGCTACATCTCCGAGAGTCACTTCTGCGACTGCTTTCCCTGCGATCGCGCCCGCGACTGCGAGTGCAACGTGTGCAAGAACTGCAGCTGCGTCTGTCGTTGCCCCAACAGCTCTCCCGACCCCGCTGCCCCCGGCCGTCTAAACAAGCCTTGCGACAAGTGCGACGCTTCCAAGTACCACCACGAGACCTGCCGTTGCGGCCTCTGCGGACGCGCCAAGCAGTGCAAGTGTCGCGTGTGCAAGAAGTGCAGCGGCGTCTGTCGTTGCCCCAACAACCCTCCGGACCCCGCTGCACCCGGCCGTCCTAATAAGCCCTGCGACCAGTCCTCCGTCCCCGAGAGACGCCGCACCGGCTGCTAGGGCGGCAGTTGCGAGCCCGCCCGCGACTGCAAGTTCTACGAGTGAGATAAGTGCAGCTTCCGCGAGACAACTAGGGCGACAGCGAGTGACACGGCCCAGACGAGCCTCGTTAGTGTCATGGCGTGATTGTAGCATCGGGTAACTGGGTGCGAGAGGGTTATACACACGGTACTTATGTGAGGGGATGCAGTTGTCGACTGGTGCAGGGCAAAGCTTTCGGGCTCTGTGCTTCCAACACTGGTTGGTTCTCGGTGACTCAGTAGCCTTTAAGAAACGCCAATCCCGCCAATCTCCCACGACGCCACAGATTTCTCACCTCCTCCCACTTCACCACCCCACCTCCCGACCACACACCCAACCACCTCGCCATGACCTGCGTCAACTGCTGCGCGTCCCACTTTGACCACCCCTACAACTGCGAATGCGAGACCTGCGACCTCGCCGATGAGTGCCAGTGTTTCGAGTGCGAGAACTCAGCGAAGACTGCAGTTGCGCCGGCAGCGCCTAGGGCGACAGCGAGCGACACGGCGCTCTAGTGGATCGCTTGTAATTCCGTGATGTAGCATCTGGGGGCAGCATGGGGGCGACGCGACGGTACAGCATGGGTGGCAAATCTGAGCCAGAGCAAACCCTTTAGTGGGCATCCTCATAATAAACACACAGCTGCCGGGTGCCACCCCACTTCTCACCCTGGCCACTTTCGCCACCCTCCCTGCTCGCTCACCTTCCCCTTCCCCCAACACCACCATGTACTGCGAGTGATGCGACGACGACCGCAGCGAGTGCGAGGCGTGCGAGTGCGGCGAGTGCGACTGGAAGTGTTTCTGCCCGCACTGTGAGGGGTGTCTGAACGTGTGCGAGTGTTGCGATCACTTTGTCGACTGCGAGGAGTGCGCATTGAAGCGGCGCGCGACCATCTAGAGCCAAGCATGTATACCAGGTCTGTAGTGAGCCGTTCACAACGAGGGCAGCAGTGTGTCACTAGACAAGGCGTGTGGCAGGCCGTTCCGGTGGCGGTGGCGTGCCTCCGAGGCCGGGTGATAAAGACCACCCTCCCTCTTCCCGCACACCTTAGCCACCAGCTTCCCTCACCTTCCCCCTCCCACTCCCACTTTCCCGCTACCACCTACCATGAGCTGCCACTGGTGCATCGACCGTACGGAGGGCGACGACTGCGAGATGTGCGACTGCGGCCGGTGCGACTACATGTGCTTCTGCCCGCACTGCGACGGGTGCCTTTACACATGCGCCTGTCACGAGCACGAGATCGACTGCGAGGACGAGTGCACCGAGCGGCGCGCGTCCGTCTAGGCGTGCCTGGGCAGTAGAACAGTGATGCAGGGTATGACAATGGAGGGATGTGGGGAGAGAAGCTTGTTTATTCTTGCCGAAGCTTCTAAGGGCGGAGGTACTCTTGGCACACCGGCAGTGGATAAAGACCACACTCGCTCTCCACACCTCCCCATTCTCCCACACCACCGACACGACGATGGCTTTCGTCGGCTGTAACGCCTGCTCCCGAGACCGCGACTGGTGCGAGTACTGCCCGCACTGCGACTGGTGCGACTACAAGTGCTTCTGCGAGATCTGCTGGGTGTGCTCCTGGACCTGCCCCTGCACATACGACGACGGCGATGCCAGCGCCGACGACGGCGACTAATAGGTTGTAGCAGTCCATGCCAAGTCTGTTGTGCTGTACCATGATTGAAGGGGCGGCGCACCAGCGTGAGTGAGCGCAAGTCCACGCGAATCCGAGTCACGGCCAAGAACCATCTGATCTGGTGGGGTCGCCAATACCCCCGTGCTTCTCGCACCCCCCCGAGAACAAAGCCGCCGCAGCCACTCGCAGTCTGTTTATTCTCACTCGCTGTGGATAAACCTTGCCACTTTCCTCCGCATTATCTACCACCGCACCAGTCATCATGGAGATCAACAGCGCCGACTGTCCCGACTGCATCCACTGGCGCGAGATATGCGTGCTCTGCTCCGTCTGCGATCTCTGCGACGGGATATGCTTCTGCCCCCACTGCGAGGGGTGCCGCTGCATGTGCGACTGCACCGACCACGACGATGGCGGCGAGTAGGAGGGTGAGTGCCGAGAGTTGTCTAATCTGATACCAGGCTTGGTGTGGTAGATCTGCAGTTGTATGCACGGGACAGTACCTCAGGCTCACAGAGCAGAGTCGAGGGGAGCTGGGGTCGCAACGGCCGAAAGTTCCCTTAAGATTCTGAGCTCCAAGGTGCTCGCACTCTCCAAGGCAGTAACACCACCTCACCTGATCCCCGTGCCGTACACATCCGCATCCCTCCTCTGGCGCCATGTCCTGCGCATGGTGCAACCACCTCTGGTATACCTGCTGCAAGTGCAAGGCGTGTGGAGACTGCAATCACCTTTGCCGCTGCCCCATTTGCGCGGGGTGCGTAGCGACGTGCACTTGTACCTGAGCGCAACGCGGTCAGTGATGTGTGGTGGCAACGCGCATGATTTGAGCTGATCTCCAGCTCCTCACTTGTATAGCAATGGGGTAGTTCTAGAATGGGCTTTTCGAGAGTATAGGCCAGTCCAGAAAATCGTCGGTGGCGTGATGAATGCACTTAATGCTGCGTATCCCTCTCTACTGGCTATCGCGAGGTTCAGCGTGAATTCTTCGACTACTTAAATCGCCATCAACATCGAACTCCTCTTGCCCAACATCTCGCCCACCTCTCCGAGCCCTCGCAATTGTTGAACGGTATGAAGAGGATGCAGAATGAAGATACGGGATGCCGCCGCGTAAGTGTACGGCGCGGCGCGGCGGCCGTACCCTGAGCCTACGAGTCTACATACCCAACAGCAATCACCCTCAGTGCCCCATCTTCGCCCACCGCCTCAAACCCTCAACATGACAAACCCTCAACATGACCCAACGTGTTAACCCCCGCCCTCCAGGTGTACAGTAGCTTGCAGCAGCTTCCACAAGGCCGTCCCCCCCGGCCGGCTGTGGAAGGTGAAGGCGACTGAGCCCTGCCGTCATGCAGTGAGCGCGGGACACACCTGCAACAGCTGCAAGGAGTGCGCGATGTGCGACCGTCAGTGCTTCTGCCCCTTCTGCGATGGCTGCCACAACACCTGCGACTGTCATCTACTCGGCTACGATTACGACAGGGAACAAGAGAACAAGTGCCCTATGTGCTGGGACAGTCCTTTCGACTGCTGGTGTCTGCACTACTGTACACAGTGCTGCACTGTCTGACCACCACAGCAGGATAGATCAAGAGCAACCGCCGGATGCGCCGCCAGGCGGAGAGAGGCGGTGCGCCTCTTGACGCCTGACGAGTGCATCAGCATCCTGGACCTAGATAGCTAGAGAAAGAGCCGCGAGCTCACTGCCACGGAGCTGTCCGAGGGACGCGATGGGAAATGCTTCGTGAACACGGGGTAGCCAACAGCTGTGTATGGGCTGTCGTATCGATAGTACGCCACCTCGGCTCGCACTCGTCCTTGCAGGCCCCCTGCACGGCTTTGACTCGCAAAGTGCGACCCTCTGACCTGTGTCAAGTCTCATGCAACGTTTAAACCACTGCGCTGGACGCTTGCATCATCAACCACAACATCCTCTCCAACAGCCAGCATCTCAACGCAGCTCTCTCGACCCACCCACCTCAACCTTCTTCGACACCATGAGCGTCCCCCGTCCATCGTACCCCTGTCCCTTCTGCAACGACCACTGCAGCACGTGCGGCTGCGACTGCAGCTGCGACGGCGACAGCGACTAGCATGCACAAGGTGAGCTGCACACCATCGGCGCTAACACAGCAGTGGGGTAGAGGAGGAGGGGCGCGAGGGGTCAGCTTCATAATATGTAGAGCCTTGGTCACGATGGAGCGTAATCATGCATGGCTAGTGCACGGAGAGCGCGAAGTTGAGAAGACGAGGCCACGCCGGCTCGTGAATCGGTAAAGTGTGCGCCGCGGAATGTGTGCGAAATAGTGGCGGCTCCTGCGGCGACGACTCCTGCCGAGAAACAGACTGGTGGGGAATGCTCGAGCTGGAAGTTGGCTGCCGACGAAGGCTGCCTCGGTAGTTCCGCTTCCCTCGGCGGATGTGATCTCATTGATCACGGTTCATCACCGCAACAGTTCTTCCGAGCGCCCACGTCCCGCCAGCCTTTGTTCGCAGGCGAGTCGTCTCATGGAGGCAGGGTGGGCCAGAGAGCACCACCAGGTGCCGTCCCCCCTCGCCCTCCAGCAGGGGCCCGATGGACGCGGGGCATAACGGAGCCGAGAGCCGAGACCGGGTGAGGCGCTCCCAACTGGCCAGCTTTAGGTTCGGCGCCCGTGCGTAACACCGCCTCGGCGCAGTCGTCCATGCTTCTGCCGACCGACAAGGCCCTGCAACTGGCCGCGAGCAACCCCGAGATCCGGAGCCCCCGCGTGACGGCGCACAGGCCCCGTCCGCCCCCCAATCCCCCCGCGCGCTCGGACGGCCCAAGCGCGTCGGCGGATCTCGGCCGTCCGACCCCGCCGCAGACACACACATAAAGCTCGAGGCTCGGGACACGATCCCCACACCACAACAATGTTCACCACTGTGCGCCCGCCAGCGACCAGGCTGACGCCAGACCACCACCGTCAACTACCAGGACTGCGGGTCGTGCTCGTGCGGCTCGGGATGCGGGTGCAAGTGCGTCGGGTGGGGGCGAGCTGACACCAGGCCCGGAGAGTGCAAGTGCTAGGCGCGTGTCACGAAGAGACGAGCCCGAAGAGAAGGAGGAGGAGGGATGAATCGCTGCAGACCTGCTTCTTGCTTCTTTGTCCCGCGTCGTCTCACGCCCCGTTTACCTACTAAAGCCTCATGATGTACTCCTAATGCCTCACATTGTCTCCAACTCTCGCATCCACCAGCTCACAACTCCACAACACCAGCCACCTCTCCTCACCGCACAGCTACAATGACCGTCAGCGTGAGTTGACGCCAAGGCTCCACTGACCACAGACCACCACCCTCGTCAACGAGCACTGCGGCGCCGCTTCCTGCTCCTGCGGCTCCAGCTGCGCCTGCGAGTGAGGAGCCTCGGCTGTCCGAGTTAACCCCAGACCCGGCAAGTGCAACTGCTAGACGAGCCACACACGTACCCGCGATGTCCAGCCCGCGGGTCCTGTAGTTAAGAAACGAGATGTATCGGAGTAGTTGTCGGATAAGTTGCGTCTTCGGCTCACTGAGATATCTAGCGTGTTGACCTCTCTGCGCTCGTTATGCCAGTCTCTGCTTCTGCGAAATACGCCCTACCGAACGATATCGCCTACCTGACGCAGCCGCAACAGTTGGTCCAGACCACCCAGCGCCCCACTCCATGTGCCAGCCGACATGCGCCACCAGCCAAACCCATTGACAGCTGTTTCAAGAAGCCTTACGTTTGTGCCCCCAGCTTCCCGGACCGTGTGATTCTGTCTGCCAGTTCTGGCCTGGTGCTACGGCTAATCGCCGCCAACCTAAGTATACATCTTATCAGGAAGGGGAAGTTGGGTCGCACGGCCGAAGCGGGGAACAAGGTGTGGAGGAGATATCCCACGTACAGTAGGTGTTGGGGAGGACAACAGAAACAGACAGTACATTTCTATGCTGACCCTTTGCACTGAGACACACGATTCGCTCCTCAGAGCCGAGACCGACCCGCTGCCGTCCCGCTCTCACAATTGTCAGCAGCCCACCTCCCTGTCCACCGACGCCGTTCCCCGATGCCACCTCACTCGGGTACTGTAGACGATGCGCCTGCCTTTCCTGGGATGCTTCTGGGGAGTTTTTATTCTCCCGCAACGGAGATACTGCAGCTTCCACCATCGAGAAGTTGAGTGTGGCTTACATGCTCCGGTCCGCTTCACGTCTCTCCACTCAGTGTGGCAACTCGGCCAGTTAAAACATCAGCTAACGGCACAAACAGACCCGCATCTGTCCCCACCAACATGTCGACAGTGAGCAGCTCTCCACGTCACCTTACACCAGACTACTCCCGACCCCCAACCCGACGAATGCCCCTCGTGCTGCCCCTGTCGCGACCCATGCCCCTGCGAGTGAGTGCATTCCAGTCGTGCGCTTACAAAGCCCGTGCACCTGTGGTACACGATGACTCTAAGCACCTGCCACTTTCGGATAGCTTAACGAGAACGAGAGATGTATTAGATGGTTCTGAGCCGCCGCACGCGACAGCCTCCGTCCCGAGAAGCTAGCTAATTTACTCTCATTATACCCCCACTCGACGCTGTCGCCTTTCTTCAGTTTCCCCAATGCCGACTGTCTTATTCAACCCAGCCATGCTCACCAACGTAAGGTGCACGTTTGGCGTAGCTGACGCCAGCTCATCCCCATCCTCCTCATGAAGGAGCCAGAGCCGGGAGCCCGATTCTGAGCCCGAATCTGACGAGGAAGCCTGCGACTGTAGGAACTGTACTTGCAAGTGAGTCGGATCCAGAGCAGCTCTAACGGTAGCCCGTATGGATGCTAGTGTCAATGCCCTTCGAGCTCGTAGTACATGAATCCGGCGATGCTCTTACTCTTGGTAGGGAGGTTGTTGCTCTAGACCGGGAACCTCCTGTCCGTCCTGGGTGCGAGACCAGTGCCCACTCATCGACTCGCTTCGCCACTCTCCTGCGCTCCTCAGACACGAGGCCCACCGTCACTCCTGAACGCAACCATGGCAGGCTTAACACAGCGGGGCAATCCTCCGACCCCTGGCGCAGCAGCTTGGGAAGGTCGACTTGTGTGCTTGTCGGTGCCTGGAGGTTCCTTCGTTCTCAGTCTTCAATTCCAGTGCCCACTGAGCTTCTGTTACAGGCTGTCGGGGCTATAAGAGAGCTGTGGCGAGTACTGGACCCATCCCCCACTCGTTCAAATTTCCACTTACCTGCGCACCATCGTCCCCCCCCCGACCTCTAAACCAACTGCCATGTCGTCCAGCGTGCGGGTTGTTCCATCTCCACTGACACCAGCAACCGAGTGACCCCCCTGCCGGGTGCGACTGCGAGGACTGCGACTGCAAGTAAGTCACATTGCGGGTGCTGCTGATCCCAGGCCATGTGGTTGCTAGGCGCCTCCTCCGTTGCTCCCTCCGCTCCCATGACAGAGGCACCAAGTGACTCCATCCTGCTGCCAGATGCAAGTGTGGCTGACTTGATGCGGCCGGGGCCCGGAAACCTGCCGAGTGGAGGTGGAGTGCGAAGTGGAGGTGGCGGTGGCAAGTGGAGGTGAGGGTGGCGCCTCGTTCACGCACCTCACACGGGGTCACACCGCGGTCAAACATTACTGAGGGGTCTTTTCAATTCGCAGCCCAGTCACACCGTGAGGCGAGTTCTGTACTGTAGAGCGATTCTGTCAGACTCTAACAGCTGCGCATTGAATCCAAAGCTTCTCTCAGACGTTGGACGCCCCAACCTTTGTTTTGATCACATGATCACGTCACTGTGTCAAGACGAGCGGGAGCGAGCATTGTCTGCACCCTCAGACAGTGGGGCAGAAGCAACCACCGTTGGTACGCTTCTGATACAGGCACAGTGCACGGTGGCACGCGTTCCGCGGCGAAACAAAAGGGTTCCGCACCACCGCAGCTGTGCGCCACCTCTTGTTCAACTCGACTCAAGCTGCGGCATATAAGCCGCCCACAATCCAGCCTGTCACCCACCCCACATCAACATGATCGCCAACGTACGTCCACTCTCGAGCCCGCTGACCCAGACCACCACCCCCACCAACGCCGCCGACATCTCGACCTGCGGCAACACGCAGTGCACATGCAACAACTGTGGCTGCACGTGCGTCTCGGTGCGAGCAGGCTAACTGCAGCGTCCTCGGTGGCACGTGTATCTGCAGCGCCGGCTGAGTCTCTTGGTAGCAGTGTGTAGAACCATGCAGAAGATCAGCAGTTGGCTTCTATAGAGGGTGCGAGCAAGTCCCGAGGTTGGTTGGTCTCGATGTTGGTTGCCACTCTTATCGAGGACGCTAGCGCATGGAGCGGTTCAGTGTCCTCCCGATTCGGAGTTACCTCGCTCCCACCGATATCCGGCAAGTTGCATTCAAGATTGCCAGACTCCGCAGCGAGCACGTGCTCAGCTCTCCCGCAGCAGGACATAGACATGCACGTGACGGTCGGCCCCAGTAACTCGCACCGCTTTGTCCCCCCTTCGGGGCCTTTGGGACGATGGCGAACGAATCGATGGGGTTGTCCTTCGTTGTTCTGGTCTGTGCGCAGGAACGGCCCGCGACCGTCACCCGTCGCACCACTCATCGGTCATGTCCGAGGCAGTTTGTGACCTCGTGTCCCCACAGATTCTGCTCGTGAGTGCGACACCTCGGCGTACGCCACAGGCCTTGTGGCCTCGCACCGCGCTATAAGGAGGCACACCCTCCCAACCAGCTGACGCTAAGACGCAGCCCCTCTCGGTACCCCGAGTGGCACTCACCGTCGCCCCCATCTGGGTGCTCACCGCCTTGCTCGCGCACATCTCGATCTGATCGGATCTTTCCCGTGAACAAAACGCACGCTCGCACCGTCAGTGGCGCTTGCCCGCGGGCGACGGACGGGTCCGATTCGCATCTGGCCCAGCCAAGCCTGGACGCCACTGTCTGTGCGTGGCCCAGACCGGACGCGAGTATCGGGGCGAGGAATGTACCCCGCAGAAAAAGTCGAGCGCGGCTTGTCTGTTGCACAACTTCGAGTAATACTTAAGCCCGCTGCCCTCTCCCCTCACCACTCACCGTTTATGAACCTCCTCCACCCCTACTCTCAACGCTCTCCAGCCCCACCCTCTCCAGCTCTAAGCTCCCCAGCTCCACGCTCGTCAGCGCCCACGCCGCACGCCCACCACTCCTTCCACCACCCCGCATTCTCCGCCATGTCCCACCTCCCCGGCGAGTGCTCGTGCTGCTCCTGCGGCGGCTGCGAGATCCACTGCTCGTGCCCACTCCCCCCGTACGGCGGACGGTAGGGCCGACGACCGACTGCAATTGCGCTGCAGGCGCGACATCAAAACGCGAGCGACGCACAACGGCGCACGGGGCGACCACGAGGAGGAGGATGTAGTTAGGCCCACATAGTTGTACATGGTAATGGATCAGTAGGCGCTCCTTCCCATTGCTCAGACGTGCTGCCTCCTTGCACTCCGTACTGCGGCGGTCAAAACTGCTGCCTCATCTAAGTTCATCCTCGTTTAGCCGCTGGGCAGTGTCAGCTGGGATAGACCAGGCCACGCCATGTGCGATCTCACCAGATCCACGGCAGCAGACGTGCATGGCGTCACTGACGGTCACCTGGCCATTTCGTAGATCACACAAGCCCCGTTCGAACCCAGCGTTCAACGGTCACTCACCAGGTCCCTTGCATGGCTCACCCTCAGCCAACACTGTGTACCACATCGCATGTCGATCCTCTCGCCCTGCCGCGCAGCCTTGTTTATTGGCGTCACCCGGTGCCGGTGGCACAGGTGTGCTGAAGAAAACAGCGGGTAACACGTACCGGCTCCGAGAGCGCCGCATCCCCCTCATCATCCCTCACTCCTCCAATCTCCCACCTTCTCACCACCGCAATGACGTTCAAGCCCCACCCCCAAGACTGCGACTGCTGCCACCGCTGTGGCGAGTGCAACGTGCACTGCGACTGCCCCTGGGCTGACGAGCCAAGTGACCGAAGCGACTCGGGGCGCGAGGGCGACGACGAGGGCGACGTGGGGGACCGCGGTGGGGATGGTATGCCGGAGGGGAGCGAGGGGAGCGAGAAGACCAAGAGCGGAGGGAGCGAGGCGGCCACCGCGAGCTCGAGCGAGAAGTGACGCGCATACAACGGTGTTGATGGAGCTGCGAGAGGTCACTGCAGGTTAGAGCAGCTGCGCGTCAGACGGCGTCCGATGTTCGAGTCAGCAGGGCGGATCACGATACCCGCTTGTGTGATGTAAACACGATGTCACCCGTGCCCGTCGCCCATGCGCGCACACAGATACGCCACCGCCATCAGTCGCTCCGCCTTCGCAGTGGCACTCGAGCCGGGACGGAGCCACCTCGAGCCGCCTCGACGGCTTGGCTAGCCCCCTGCGTTGGTGTACACCTTCCCGCCCTCGTCCATCTGTCTCCATCTCAACAGCCTCACCCAGGCACCCAGCCATGTTCCGCCGGCACCTCGAGTTCTGCAACTGCTGCACCCACTGCGCCGACTGCAACGCGTACTGCAAGTGTCCCGAAGCAGGATATCGCTCGGGTGACGAGGCAGACAGCGAGGTCGCCGGGGAATGGAGAGGCGACAGCGATGGCGAGGAGGACGAGGAGGGCGAGAGAGGGAGTAAGTCCGTGTAGATTAGCAACGCGCCGCTCTGTGGTTGAGTGATGTACGGGTTACATGTCTAAGCTTACACAGTGCCGGCGGCACCCTCGTT
>JAMALN010000495.1:0-18573 GCA_023630115.1 Cutaneotrichosporon sp. PK4640 | reverse complement strand
GGAGGGTGATGTGGGCAGCGCCTCGGGGAAAGAGCACGCGATCTTATAGTTTAGTATGAATGGTGAGAGTGAAGTAGAGTAATCGCGAGGAAGATCTAGGTGGTCTGAGCCGCTTGTGACACGGCGGGATCAATTATACGGCCGACACGTGGCCCCGCCAGGCGTGCCTGATTCGTGGCATGCTTGGCGCTGGGCCCACCAAACTTGTGGCACTCGGTGGAGGTCGGTGGAGGTATGACTTCTATCACCTCGAGCTCCTCTCGAGCGCGTCTCCACTCCATCGCAAGGTCTCAGCAGGCTGCTTGTGCTGCAGAGGCCTTCAGTTAGGCCCTGGGGGTCGGGCCGTTGCATTGACCGCCCATCTCAGGCACGGATCGGCGACGTAATCACCTTCCATCCCGCAACACCTCCTCTGGCCTCTCGAAGTCTCGTCATCATAGAGTTTTGCATAAAACGTTCACACAACCGCCTTCTGCTGTATCGGACACGCTCGCCTACGCCGAGCGCGCAAGTAGATCGACCGGATGCGCTTAGAAGCACTTGCGGTGGACGATCGAGGGGCCGGCCTCGTCGTACTCGCTCTTCGAGATCCACATCTGCTGGAAAGTCGAAAGAGAGGCTGGAGTCAGCGCCAGAACCACAAGAGAAGCAGATACTTGCCGAGAATGGAGCCTCCGATCCACACGCTGTACTTGCGCTCCGGAGGCGACACAATCTTGACCTTCATCGACGAGGGAGCGAGGGCGGTGATCTCCTTCTGCATACGGTCGGCGATACCGTTGTACATGGTGGTGCCGCCCGACATGACGATGTTG
Source organism: Cutaneotrichosporon sp. PK4640 (assembly GCA_023630115.1). Classification (NCBI taxonomy): domain Eukaryota; kingdom Fungi; phylum Basidiomycota; class Tremellomycetes; order Trichosporonales; family Trichosporonaceae; genus Cutaneotrichosporon; species Cutaneotrichosporon sp. PK4640. Next base: position 17,758 of record JAMALN010000495.1, on the reverse strand, counting down.
CCGTAGAGGTCCTGGTTGTCAGTTCTGCGGTCCCATCGGTGGCTCGCAGCGCGAGCTGCCCGTGGCATCAGCTAACTCACCTTACGGATGTCGAGGTCACACTTCATGATCGAGTTGTAGGTGGTCTCGTGGATACCGGCCGACTCGAGGCCGAGGAACGAGGGCTGGAAGAGAGCCTCCGGGCAGCGGAAGCGCTCGTTGCCGATGGTGATGACCTGGCCGTCCGGAAGCTCGTACGACTTCTCGAGCTGCGACGACTGGGCGGCGGTCTGGAGCTCCTGCTCAAAGTCGAGGGCGACGTAGCAGAGCTTCTCCTTGATGTCACGGACAATCTCACGCTCGGCCGAGGTGGTGAAGGGGTAGCCACGCTCCATGAGGATCTTGATGAGGTAGTCGGTGAGGTCACGGCCGGCAAGGTCGAGACGGAGGATGGCGTGGGGGAGCGAGAAGCCCTCGTAGATGGGGACAGTGTGGGTAACACCATCACCCGAGTCGAGGACGATACCGGTGGTACGACCCGAAGCGTAGAGCGAGAGGACGGCCTGGATCGAGACGTAGAACGCGGGGGCGTTGAAGGTCTCGAACATGATCTGGGTCATCTTCTCACGGTTCTGCTTGGGGTTGAGGGGCGCCTCGGTAAGGAGGACGGGGTGCTCCTCGGGGGCGACACGGAGCTCGTTGTAGAAGGTGTGGTGCCAGATCTTCTCCATGTCGTCCCAGTTGGTCACGATACCGTGCTCGATGGGGTACTTGAGGGTGAGGATACCACGCTTCGACTGGGCCTCGTCACCGACGTAGGAGTCCTTCTGGCCCATGCCGACCATGACACCCTGGTGACGGGGGCGACCGACGATCGAGGGGAAAACGGCGCGGGGGGCGTCGTCACCGGCGAAGCCGGCCTTGCACATGCCGGAACCGTTGTCGATAACCTGCACGTCAGCGGAGGCGCTTTCGGGGATGGATGGGGCGCCAGAGGCATGAAACTCACGAGGGCAGCGACTGTAGGGGCACAGCGTCAGCATCATCGTCATCGGACCATCCCATTCGGGAAACGAAAGTGAGAGACATACCGTCGTCCTCCCTGTTGAAGTTAGCACAAGATCTACCGGGCTCTCATGGACGCCTGGGCGGACCTCATTGAGAGGTCCACCCAAGGCGTCGTGGCGTCACTCACATGATGGGCAGTTGGGGGTGGTGGGGGGTGGTCTACCTGGGGATGATCAGCGCTGGTCTTTAATATGGATCGTGCGAGGCACAGGCCGCCGCTGCGTGGCAGATAGAGGGTTCTGGGGCTGCGACGCCAGCAGAATCCCGCTCGACGCCACCGTCATTGGGTCGCGGGAGGCTGTGCCCCTGCGGGCCAAAAGGACGACGTGGCACGCTGCGGGCTGTGTCCGGCACCGCCGACAGCTGCGACAACGCCGCCAAGCCGCCACACGCAGCACGCAGAGGCCCCGGAGCGTCACAGAAGGCATCTTGCATGCGGAAAGCTGTTCTTTGAACGGCGGATGGCATAGAATGCGAGATGGGACGGATCGCTCCAGACAATGACGCGGTGCAAAGGTTCCAGAGCGTTCTCTTGTGCATCCGGCGCCGCAGGCGCGGCAGTGCCGAGGCGGGTGCGACTTACAGGTAAGGAGAGTCTAAGGAGACGTTAGTGCAAGCTGTGAGATGCTTGCTGTTTGATGAACTTGGTCGAAGTGGTATGGAAGAGAGAGAAGAGGAGAGGGGATGAAGTAGTAGTATGAAGAGGGGGGGCTGGGGGGCCGGGGGGCCGGGGGGCAGGGTGGGAGAGAAGTGCCAGCTCAGCGTCGGTGGGGAGAGGGGGGCGGGTGCGGTGCATTGCGTGAGGGGAGGCGTGAGTGGTGTCCCTGGATGACCTGTCCCCTCGTCTCCTCTCATCGTATCTGGGCCCATCCACCGGTGACGCTTTGACTTTGATATTCAGGGTGCAATCACCATCACCACCTCTCTCCACACACCCACCTTGCCTTGCCCTGTCTCTCCACCCACTTTGCTATTACAACATTACAATCCTCACTATCACACATTTTACTCTCCGTTCATTCCAATAGCCCGATACCACGTAGCCGGCATTATCTCGGCGTTATCTTGGTGGCAGATATCCCACGATGACGCCACGAGGCGAGAGTGAGCGTGCGCGTCGTCGCCCGCCTGGCTCGATGGCTCACCGCGACGCCGACACCTTCCTCATCGTCAACAACAACACTTCCTCAAACACCCACCCACCTATTATACTCTAACCATCATGCCGCTCGAGTCGTGCATGCTCGTGTGAGTGTTTAGGCATCCTCCTTTGAGTATAGCTGACCCGCAGGCTCGACAACTCGGAGTACATGAGGTGCGCTGACAGCTAACGATGCCGCGCAACTTCAGCTGACAACAGGAATGGCGACTACACGCCAACCCGCTTCCAGGCGCAGGCGCAGGCCGTCTCTGCCGTCTTCTCCGCCAAGACTGACTCGAACCCCGAGTCCGCCGTGGGTCTCATGACCATGGCGGGCAAGTCGTGAGCTCAACGTTGCGTCGTCAGCTCACCGCAGGCCTTCCCTCCTCGTCACGCCGACCAACGACATCGGCAAGCTCCTCTCCGCGCTCAACAAGGCCAACATCGGTGGTGTGTCGGACATGACCACCGCGATCCAGGTCGCGCAGCTCGCGCTCAAGCATCGCGAGAACAAGAACCAGCGCCAGCGCGTCGTTGTGTTCGTCGGCTCGCCCCTCGACGACTCGAAGGACGAGCTCGTCAAGCTCGGCAAGCGCCTGCGCAAGAACAACGTTCTCATTGACATTGTGACGTTTGGCGACGAGGGGATGGGCAACGACGAGAAGCTCAACGCGTTGGTCGAGGCCGCGGGAGCCGGCGAGTCGTGAGTCTGCCTGTGGACGTCGGGCGTGGGAGGAAGATCGAGCTGTGTTGGGCGGCTGGCCTCAGGATTGTGGTGCAATAAGCGCGGGGCACGCTGCTTGAAGCTTTGCCTGCTCTGCGCGTGCCCGGAGCTGTGTCGCTGCACGTCCACCATTCTCCGCAGCCGTGCCTCCTCCACCTTCCTCCCCCCTCCACATCCCCATCTTCTTGAGCTCTCGCTGATCCCAGTCATCTCGTCTCCGTGCCACCAGGACCACACCTTCTCTCGGACGTCATTATGCAGTCGCCCATCCTCTTCGACCCCGAGCGCGGAGGGGCGGGCGGCAGCGGTGGCGATGGCGAGGATGGCATGATGGGCATGGACGACTTCGAGACGAACGACCCCGAGCTCGCCATGGCCATCCGCTTGTCGATGCAGGAGGCGCAGGAGCGCGCCGAGCGCGACCGTGCTGCCACCACCAACACGGCATCAGACGTCGCGGCGATCCCGGAGGAGCCCCACCAGCCCGTCAACCCCGAACAGGGCAAGCAGGGTGGGCTGGACGCGGCGACGACTGCGCCCTTGTCAAACGCCAACGACAAGACCATTCCCGAGGCGCCGGGGGACGACGACCACGACGACCACGACGACCACGACGACGAGTACATGGACGATGACGACGATGACGAGGCCATGCTCGCGCGCGCCATGGCGCTGTCGCGCGGCGAGAATCCCTACGCCGATGTCTCCATGGACTACGATGACGACGATGAGGACGAGGATGCTGCGATCGCGCGCGCCATCGCGATGAGCTTGGAGGAGAACAAGGAGGACAAGGACAAGCCGTCCAGCTAGACTGCAAGGCGTTGGGGATAGATGTGTAAGAGGTCAGATGTCACATTGCATCAATCCGGAGCGGCGAGAGAACTGCAGACAGGCTTGGAGCCAGTGGAGACTGACTACCTCACCTCTGATCAAACTCGGCAACGCTATCGGGCGAGTAGGGCCAGCTGGCTTCTCATCGGCGCGGGTCGCCCGCAGCGCATCCTCCACCGGACTTGGCCAGGAAGGTGCCTCACTCCCTGGCGACTCCTCGGCTTGGCCGATCGCAGGCGGTCGCCAAGGCCGTGTTTACTCCTCGGTGAGGTCAGTGTCTTTCCGCCATTCACTGCCCGCAATCTATGGTGTCAGATAAATTGAATCTGACCTGCCACACCGATCCCCTCCAACCTGCAGTCTACCTCTGCAACCTCGAGCCTCGAGTTGCTGCTGATTGCTCTGAGGGACCTATGCATCTACAATGACTCGAACGCTGTCTACAAAGGGTGTCTGCGTCATCTCCCTCCTCGCGCGTCATCGCCGCCGCTCGGGTGCGGTCCTCACGCACCAGCCCCTCCTCCACCACGACCGCGGTACGGCGGGCGAAGCCGCCACGCTCCCCCACGCTGGGGGCCCATGAGCGATCCGGCCAACTGCGGCTGGCGCGAGCCGCCACCGCCCGTTCCCCACCCTCCCTGCTGTCCTTGCGGCGGCTGTTGGTGGTGGCAGTGACGGTGATGGTGATGGACGTGGTGCTGCGGCAGAGTGGGCTGCTGGTTGGGGGAGCATGGGCCTTGCTGCGGCCGTGGGGGGCGATGCGGTTGGCAGGGAGTTGGTGGCTGCGGGCGCCACCGCACCTGCGGCAGTCGCCAGGGGGTATGCGGAGTCGGTGGTGGTGGGTGCTGGGCGGCATTCCGGTGCGGCAGCGCCTGCGCATGGCTGGCCCCGTCGGCTGCGTCGTGCGCCCGGCGGAGTCGCCTCTCCTTCTCCTTCTGTCCCCCAGTCTTCCCCTTGCCCCGACTGCCACGCTTGCTAGTCTTCTCCCCACCTCCCCCAGATACACGAGTTTAGGTCAGTTTGCGTTGATTATTGTCCCAGAAACACTGAGAGTCTATGCATCTACACACCTACTTGGAAGAGCTGTTATGCGGCCTATGTGAACGATGGAGCGTGTATCTACGAATCTACTGGACCAGGGAGGCATGTCTGCTTCTCCCGCCTCCTAAATCTCAGAGGCCTCCAGGCGTCCACCTCTCCTCACGTCCACCTCCCGTCACGCCCACCTCCTCTCACTCGTCAGCTCCGCCACTGGGGCGGGCTCACACACCACCCATGGGGTGTGCGCGCGCGTCACCTCTCCTTGTACCTCTAGACTGAAGGGGACTCGCGCGGCTCCTCGTCCTCGGGCTCAGGCTGGGGCGGCGTGGCACCGCGGGACCTCGGCGGCCGCGGCGACGACGACGGCCGCTGCCCCCGCCACTTCTACCCCAATGACTGTGTCCAGGCGCGCCTCCGCGCTCACCCTGGCCTCCCGCAGGGGCATAGAGACGAGGGGCGGCGTAGCCTCCGGGCTGCCACCCGAACGGCCCTGGAGCGGCGAGACGGTGGTAAGGCATGCCAGGCTGCCCGACCACTGACACTGTCCTCGGTAATGTCGTTCTCATCGCACTCCCCTCTCCCTCGGCTTCCTCAGTCTGTATCTCAGCTCTGCTCGAGACAGCAGGCTTGTAGCAGCAGTTCACCACCGCTTTCAGGCATCGACTTCCACAGTACACCACTTCCCTCTGGTGGCGTAAGGTTTAGGCTGACGTAAGCTGACACATTCGCATCGCCTCGTTATATCAGTCGGTAGATTAAATGACTCTTAATGCGGATCTTTGGATTCCGGTTGATCATTCGGTCGTGGGTTCGAGCCCCACACGAGGCTGCACCTTTTTGAACGCTTTTCGCGGCTGATGCGGTTGGTGAGGCTGATATCAATCAGTTAGCTCTCTTCCCTCTCACATGCTCACACTCTATCGTCCTTCTCGGTCATCATCCTCCGGGTGCTTCTGACTTGCCGCCTTCGTAAGACGGGTCCGACGGGTCATGCACGACCTTCTGGGACCTCACTCGTCCCAGCTACAGGCACCACGACATGTCCTTCCTCCTCATGCTCCTCACCCGTCCCTCTCCACACGCATCCAATGATGCATCCTCCACGTCGTCCAGGCGTCCTCGTCTCTCCAATCCCTCCCTCCTGAAGACTGTAACCTTCCCCGAACCCCAGCCAAGCACCCACCACCACTAACGCAGAGGCTATGTAACATCCAGCCAGGAGCAGGGATGGGACAAAGTGGAGGTGTCCGGGGGGAGCAAAGGAGGTGATCCGAAGTGAGTTCCACCTCGTGTCTGGATTGGCGGCAGTGTGAGGAAGTTACGCTTTTCTATCGCCAACGACAGATCCTGGCGTCTCTGTCGACGTTCCAGCAGATGTGGATCTCGAAGAGCGAGTACGACCAGGCTGGCGCCTCGATCGTCCACCTCAGATGCTTCTAAGCTCATCCGGTCGATCTATTAGGGTCCATTAGGATTCATCTGAAACACGGAAGCCATCAACAAATCTAATCTCCTTATGCTTGCTCACCTTTTTAATTAGCTCACCACTCATTTCGCTCTGATGCTGGCTACATCGTCTTCTACAGGCGCTGACATCGTGACACTGTCCCCGGACCGGGGCGAACGGCGCCAATGAAGGCAGGACAGGCTGCATGAGAGGTGACAGGACATCACTCAACGGCGCATGGCACCTTCCCGCTGGAGTCAGCGCTGGCGAGAGCGCATGACTGACTCCCAAGCCAAGGCTAAAAGGGAGACGCCACACATCCCTCCCTCCCCTCATGCACCCCCACCCGTTCCCTCCGCCGTCATCCAGTGGGCCTGTGGGTCACCGCAACAGGTATCTGGGTAGCGATAGGGTGGTCTGGAAGCGGGGCGTTGGGGGCATGGCGACCTCCACCAACCCAGCTGCTGGCACTCGCCTGTCGGGCTCCCCTGGGCTGGTGCAGATGGGTGGCCCGACATGCAGCTGGGTGCTGGTATCAGTCACCGCCGCGCCAGACCCCAGGCCTGGATGCTGTTAGGGCTAAACGAGTAATAGCCGGGACGGGGGTCTCTGATGGACGAGGCTGTGCGGGGCGGTGTGAACGATGATACATCTCTCCCACCATGCCCTTTGTCTCTACCATCACTCGGCGTAGAGCTCGACCGCAGGAACCCAGCAGTCAAGTGGGAGTGCGTGCACCTCCCTGCTGAGCAACCCGATCAACGTCCAGATGGACACAGGGTTGGGATGTAACGGTGCAGACCACTCTCGGCGCCCCCTAAGAGTTGAGATGGTGTCACCGCCCGGTAGCCTCGGAAGAGTCCAGGCTGAGGTGAGCTCCACTACCGCCATCTGAGTGGCCTCCCCTCCCCAACACCCCCCTCCCTGGCCACCAATCCGACGCGGAGAGCCTACGCTGTGGCATGTACCGACGGCAGCGGCGGCGGAGGACTAGGACCTATCGCGCTACCATCCCCAGATGGGGAGCAGCCTCAGCCAGCTGGACTAGGTCTCCCGGTCCCCCAACCACTCCTGCCGACCCACAGCACCAGGAGGCACCGAGGGCCGAGTACAGGAGGCGGAGTGGGAGATGACAAGGCTCTGATGTCCCAAGTCTCATCTGCGGAGGTGTAGATGGGACAGAAGACCTAAACCACAAGCCTGCACGACACAGTGAGCCACCCGGCCCCCTTGTCCACGCAGAGCCCGCCCACGTCGGGTCTCCCTCTCCATCTCCATCCACAGGCCAGGAGCGGGAGGGGGGCTCGCTCATAGCGCTGCTCACCACCTCCCTACGGGGCAACTGCCCTTCTGGGCCGGATGCAGGGTCGGCGACTATTGCCGCTCACGCCGACGCCCCCTCCGACCTCATCGGCCTTGCCAGCCACATTTCATCCCTCAGGCCGCCGCGCACCACACTCACTGTGTGGATTGCTTCGCAGTGCCTTGTACCGGATCTCAAAGGCAGGCAACTGCAGTTAAACGGTTGCAGGGCCCTGGGATGGAAGCGGGGGAAGAGCGGAGGTGCAAGGAGTTGCAGGGGGTGAGAGGGTGATTGGAAAGTGAAGGCATTCGCGGGGACCGACTGTGGGCGGTTCGCAGAATTGGAGGAGAATGGGGAGGATGTGCGTTGTCAAGACAGATATGGGAAAGCAGCCCAGACTATGAGCAGCTCTCCTCTCTTGATTTACGGTTAACATATGCTCCTTGTTTAATGGGCCGCGAACAATATCACTGAAGGCGATGACACTGATTAAGCCGTTAGAACGACCAGGACGGGGATCACACCATGCAGCAGAGACGGTGGACCTGGTGCAAAAGAACGCACAGTACTACACCAGTACACGGGAAGCACATCACCGCTAATCCCCTCGAGCAGCGACTTCACCCTCCACTCATCTCATACAGTATGATCCTGACCCCTCGAGCAGGCTTCACTCACCACTCATTCCAATTCGTCCCATAGCAGACCATCTTCCGTTGGAGCGCCACCGCTGCCTCGTGTTGGCGCCGATCATCCACCAAATTCAGAGCGCGCTCGGTGCTCGTACATCTGTCCAAGGACATCCTTTGTCCTCAGCCACTGCCGAGCACAAGGATTAGCCGGCTATCGCTCTCCGACACTCTCTTACACTGACCTCTTCTAGAATTGCTCCCGGGGCTGTCGTCACAGGCTCCGGTCTGAGCGGACGCGAACACGGACAAGATCACGCGGCGCTGTAACGCACGCCACCGGCGGCAGAACAAGGTTTGGAGAAAGAAGCTCGCAGCCTGGCGGTGTGTGTGTGGTAGGTGGCGTCCAACACGTGCACCTCCACATGCCTCTTCCTGTCGAGAGTGAGATGAAGCCAGTGGAGGCCCTAGGGAGCCAAGGGGGCGAGGTGGCTTAGATAAGCAACTGCAACACCTGAAAATTCCGGTACACCAGCCAACCCTGTGCAGCGAGGAGTTGTGCATTACACGCGGCTGCTCTGCATGAAGTGCTAGGAATAATGGGACTGAACCTCGCAAGCTGACGAGAGTGGTGATTTGGGCAGTGGGGGGTGGAGGGAGACAATGTGCCAGCCCACACGAACCTGAATGATCACCCACCGCAGACACACATCAGCCCTGCAGGTGAATCGCGGGTGCGAGGCGTTCGTGTAGTTGTCGGCGCCGAGCGCACTGACCACCCGTCTCTGGGCTGCTGGCCAGTCGCGAGCCTGCGCTCTGCCCCCGCGCTCCCCCCCTGCGCTCTCTCTCCAGCCAGAGCCACAACCCCCAGCTCCGACATGCGACGCGCCAGCGTACGGACCAGCTGGTTAAAAGGTGGGGGCTAGAACTCTGGCTTCTTCACCCTTCAACAACTCTCGGCACTGAACACATCCAGCAATACCCACCTCCGCCAACCCCTCCCCTTCTTGCACATACCCGCTGTGCGATACACCACATCCTCTACTCACTCTTCTGTGAACACTCCGACAGCTGTGTAGCAGTCTTGTGTGTTCTTGTCGACCAACCCTTGTCCCTCCTCGCCCCCTCGCCCACCTCTTCCCCCACTCCCACCGCACAACACCTTCGATCATGTCCTCCGACCTCAAGCTCGCTGCCGGCTTCTACCGCTTCAAGGGCCTCAACGCCAACGACACGAACGTTTATTGCAACGGTGAGCCTCAACCCAACGGCACGGCTGATGGCAGGAAAGGGCCGCTTCACTACGGACATCGGCACGTTCGCCAAGTTCGACCGCATCAACGAGAACGTCAACCCTCGGGCCCCCCTTGTTCCCATTCTCGAGGAGAAGAAGAAGAAGAAGACCCCCTTCGGAATCACCAACCCCCTCACTTCTCGTCGCCAGGTCCCCTCCCTCTGCGTCGCTATCCCCAACGAGACCCTCATCGGCTCTGTTCTTACCGTCGTTGCCACACCTCGCTGGGAGGCTTCCTCCGGTTCACCTCCTTCGCCCGGCAAGTCACATGTCCTCCACGTGAAGGAGATCGTGACCAACTCCTCGACACACAAGGCGTACCGCGTTGTCGACGTTGTCGACGAGGTCCCCGAGTGGACCTTTGTCCCCGACACGCCCATGTCGCCCGAGGAGCGGCGTGCGTTCTTCGCCCCTGGATGCCTCTCCACCCCCACCAACCCCAGCAACACGCTCCGCAGCCTCCCCACTCCGCCTCTCACTCCCCTGAGCCCGACCCGCACCCGCCCCTTAGCGCGCCCCGCGCCCTATCCCAACCGCCGCGCCTCCATGACCCTCTACGTCGATGAGTTCGGCACCGTCGCCTCCAACAGCAAGACTTCGACCGGCCCTACCCGCAACGGCCGCAAGACCAAGACGGTCCCTCGTAGCCTTCGTATCTGAGCCCCGAGTCGGTCTCAGTGAGTTGCCCCCTCGTCAACACTCACACCAGCCCACTTGCGACGCGTAGCCTCGTTCTGCCCCGCCAAATCACACATTTCTTGTAACATCATTGCACGGCCTCACGTCACCTTATAGTGCGCACAACACGCCCACTCCGTTACCGTTCTTCTGGTTGGCAGTTTGATCTCTAGTGTGTTGTTGTTTCCGTCTGCATCTTCGTCTGTTGTCTGCCACTAGTGTTGGGCGTGTTGGTCTCTAACCTTGTGCATAGTGACAACCTGGAAGAGGAGGGGGGGGGGCGGGGGCGCGAGTCACTCAGGCTACCTGGTGGGCGGGAGTGATGAGAGCATCGGCATAAGAGAGGCGGAAGAAGCGTCGAGCCGATGATGCGGTGGTGGTGCTACTAAACCACAACAAACCGCATAAATAACAGGTTAGGGAATAGAGAACTGGGCTTCTAAGAGAGGTACTTGGTAGCTGGGAGTGATGGCACCCGCCAGAGGAGGCGGTGAAGTGTGATGGAACAACCGACAATGGCGATGCTGGTGACGCTGACAAGTCGCCAAAGCTGTCCTTGTCTGGGAAGTTACCCTAAAAATAAACAACTGTTTCCCGGGCCCAAGAAGCCCTCAAGTTGCCACAGAGTCCCAACCAGCGAGAACAATATCGACAGCACTCGTCAGTGGCAAAAGCAATGACCTCTGGCGGGATCGAACCGCCGACCTCATGCGTAACTCGTTTCTCTTTCAGAGAAGTCACGTGTTAAGCATGCGCTCTAACCAGCTGAGCTAAGTGGCCTGGTTATTACGTAAGCCTGCCCAACTCTGTGGTATTGAGTCCAAACCACGGCGTTCAACAAAGGAACGAATTAGGTTCCGCTGTGGCAGGGATGAGAGGGACCAGAGCGGTTGCCTAGCCACTGTGGCCAGAGAACGACGCCAAGAGATCGCCCCGCAAGCCCAACCACCAAGTCCAGACGACCGTACCGTATTACCAGGGTGCATAGTAGTCTATGATACATGTATTAGGGGATTAGGCAGTGGCGGTGCTGGTGCTGAGACGGCGAGTGCGGTGGGCCATCTCCTCCTTCTCAATCTGGTAGAGCTCGTCGGCCTCCTCGACGGGCTTGCCCTGGAGGTCTTTGCCGTCGTGAGCGTTCTGGGCGTCGGTGAGACGAATGTCCTTGATCATGAAGATCGAAACAATGATGGGGAAGATGGCGACGACGGTGGCGCCGACGACGAGACGGTGCATCATGTGCTGGTAGGCAGTGATCGCGCCGGTCTTGATCGGGTCGTCGGCCGGGAGGGAGATGATCTGGGTGATGTCGCCAAAGAGCTCCACGAGGAGGGTCTGGTTGTTGGTGGGGACGTAGGTGGCGAGCTCTCCGGGCATGTACTGCTGCCAGAGGCCGGTGGCGGCGGCCGAGCCGACCGAGTTGCCGATCTCGGTAAGGAGGAGGACGACGGCGGTGACGGTGGCAACGTCAATGTGCGAGACCGAGGCCTGGGCGGCGACCATCATGGCGGTGTGGGCGATGCCGCCACCGATGCCCTGGAGGACCTGGCACATGACGAACGAGGCCATGTTGCCGTTGGGCCCGCGGGCGTGGAGCATGAGGCCACAGCCGATGAGGCGGATGCAGAGGCCGACGGTGATCATCCACTTGAAGCGACGGGTCCAGGCCATGAAGGCACCCGCGCAGATGCCAAAGAACGTGAGACACAGGGTCTGGGTGTAGGTGAAGTAGGTGAGATGCTGAGGCTTGGCCCAGTCAACGGTGACCCAAGCGAACCTGGTGGTCAGCGGGTGCGACAAAGCCAGAGGGAGGGGACTCACGAGTAGAGGTACGTGAACTGGAGGTAGAAGGAAACAAAGTCGAGGAAGCCGATGAGGCAAGCGCCGAAGATGGGGAGGCGGCGGAACCAGCGCATGGGGAAGACGGGGCGGGCGGGAACCTTCCACTCATAGGCGAGGAAGACGGGGAAGAGGACGCAGCCGACGACGAGCATGGCGATCATGCTGGGGTTCTTCCACTGGTTCTTGGCCTTGTAGACGAGAGCAAAGGTGAGGAGAATGAGGGCGAGCGACATGGCGAGGAGGATGAGACCGATGAAGTCCATCTCGATGAGAGCGCGCTTGAGCTTGGCCATGGGCGACTCCTTGAGGGCGCGGACGCCGCGCTCCTTGAGGATCTTCTTGCCCTTGTACTGGGCCCAGAGGAGCGAGATGATGACGGGGAGGAGAGTCGCGGGCATCATGATCGCGAACATGCCGTAGCCCCAGCGCCAGTTGGTGACGCGGGCCGAGATCTCGGCGGCAACGAACGCGTTCATGATGAACCACATCGTGAGGATGCCGTTGACGAGGGCACGCCAGCGGAGCGTGGTCAGGTCGGCGACGATGATCTGGAGCAGGATCTGGAGACCGGTGTAGCCGAGCGTGTAGATGACCTGACCGGCGTACATGGCGCCAGAGCCCTGGGCGCCGGCGATGATGGCGTAGCCGATGCCGTAAAGAAGAGCGAGGGCGAGGAACGACTCGCCACGGCCGTACGCGTCCGAGAGCTTGGCCCAGAAGGGCTTGCCGACGGCGATGATGATCGAGTTGGCAGTCTGGACTGTGCCGAGGGACGAGTGGAGGCCGAACTCGGACCAGGCGGCCGCGTTGTACAGGTAGGTAGTCATACCGTCGAGCGAGTAGACGTAGGCGGCGAGGAGGAGGCTGCGGGGGTCAGACTGGCCATGGCTCGGCGACCTACGAGATGAAGAGGATCCACTTGGTCTTGGGGTTCCAGTACGCCTCAGCGGCCTCGACCTTGAGGACACCCATGGGCTTGAGGTGCGAGTCGCTCACGACCGTCTCCGAGTCGCTCATCGTGTCCTTGTGGGCCTCGGGGAACGTGTTGCCGGCGGGGTAGGCGCGCTCGTCGTGCACGTTGCCGTCGGGGTAGGTGGCGGCGAGGCCGGCCTCCTTGTCGGAAGGGTTCATGGTGGTGGTGGATGTGAACAGAAACGAGGTGTGTAGGAGGGGCGTGAGATGGCATCTGGTTATATACTGGGCACAAGCGAAGTAGCGGGGCGAGCAGCTAGGGCAGCATAATGCCCGCTCGCTCTCGGCATGGATCGCAGGTGACGCCAGGAGCCGCTCCGAGGTTGTGGAGTGGTCTTGCCCGTTGGTGTGCAGCGGCACATGACCCGCATGGCGCAGCGAGACTAGCGAGGCGGCTGCATGAAGTTTTGTCCCCTACCCTTATCAGATTAGCTAGCCTTGCGCGCTGTGCGTGTTGACGGCAGGAGCCGCAAGCGCAAGCATATGTCTGAGACAATCCAGGCCCTCCGCTCAGATCTGAACTGGTCAGCCTTGACTTGGCGGCCCAGAGTTGGCGGCTCCTGAGGGGATGACCGTGCCCATCCTCGACGCCACCACCGCAAACTACTCCCAGAAAGTCAGGAAGATTGAAGATGCGCGCGGCATGGACAGATCTGGCTTGGGGGCCTGGCCAGGGACCCGGGTACTCGTGTGCGGCCGAAATCGCGTATCAGCCAACCAAGTTGCGGAACGTGAAGTTATAATGGCCGAGACCTGCCCGAAACCAATACCAAGCCGCTGCCTTGAGTAATAGGCCTGATCGACATGACGTCGCAACAGCAGATGAGGCACGCCTTGGCTCTGCGCGTCCTTGCCAGGTTCAGGTTCGACACCGTGATGTACGTACGTAGTTGGCTTGGCATGCAATCATTTTTGTCGATGCGATCGTCCGTTCTAGGCTGTCACCGCCACCACTCTGGCTGACATGATGACCTTCGCTTGAGTAGACTCTGCCAGCTCGGAACGTGCCTTGATACCACCTCCCCTCGACCCGCTCAAGGAGTCGGTCCGATCCCGAAGTTTGAGACAGTTTGGCCCAAGCTGTGCGCGCAGCCGAGGCTCGACTGCGCCCGGCTCGTGCTTGCTCGCACCCATTTTGCCCGTCGGCCACGGCTCAACAGTGAGACAGCTGCCTTAGCGACCACCAACAACAACGCAGTCTCACAGTACATGAGCGATGCGTCCCGTGGCTTGACCTGGCCAGGTGCGCCACAGTTGTTCCGAACAACGCCGTCGACGACGGGGCGTCCATTCAGTGGGCTCGAGCGTTCTCCCCTTGTTGGGTTCTCCATGGCGGTGTCTTGGCCCCGACCTGCCCCTGCTCAAGTGCCCGCATCCAAGCGGCATCGGCATAGGTTTGCGCCGCACCCAAACTGTTGGGTCGGTGGCGCTCCGGGTCCCTGGAGGGGGGATCTGCGCTGTGAGGCTGGCATCGCTGGATTCTGCCAGTCGGGGACAGGTCGGGATCGACGAGCAGTGTCTAATTTGTCTAGTCTGCCTGATAGATCCGGGTTCGGGGCTTCGAATGCTGCGCAGAAGGGGCCCGCGACGTGAGAGTTCTAGCGTGTTGTGCCCCATGCGGCACAGGTGCGGAGCGCGGCAGGCCTGTCGGCGCCTTGGCACGACTGACGGCGACATCCCGCACCAGGTCGCCGTGTGTGTGCGGCCAACTGGAAATCCGGAAGCAATGAGGCGTTGGGCGTTGCGATGTACAACGCGCGATGCCAAGCCCATCGTAGGGCCGCTCAATGTGGAAGTGGACACCGCGGCTGACGCTGACCTCATCAGTCGCAGAACCAAGCAAAAACTGCGATCAGCACGACGAAAACCTGCCCTCTGTTGCGAGGCGGAGGTCATAGTGTCGGGGTCGCAGCGTCCACCTCCCCCCAGATGCTACACTCGCTATCGCAATCTGCAAGGAAGATGGCACACACACTGTCGAGCATGCGAAGCCGGCATTGTTCATCGGTGAGAACTCGCCGCGACACCGACTGGGGACACGGGAATGCAGTATGTCCAGCCCTGGTATGTTGGGCGCGCGAGCGCGCGATATGTTGGAATCGTGCCTGGCGCTGTTCGGTGCCGTGCGAGTCCACTACCGAAGCTGCCGAGGTGTCACCCAGGAGTAGAACCAGTTCGTTCAGCTGCACGTTCGTTCAGGTGCACCATGGTGCCTCCCCAGCCTCTGTGAGAACTGATGATGAGACGAGGCGCGTGGCTAATCTGGAGGGGTATGCGAGGGCAAGCACGTGCGAGGGCAAGCACTCTCCAGGCGCCCTATGACATTTTTGCCTCCTGCAGCACAAGGAACGAACGGTCCTCGTCCAAGTCAACATGCCAGGTGGCCAGCCAGCTCGAGGTGGTCGTGTGCAGCTGCGTCTCGCTGCTCACTGCTCGGGACCGCGGACTACTTGCAGCAGTGGCCGTAGCATCAATACCCCTCGTCCCACTCGGTGCAAGAACGGGGTCGGCATCCCTCACATCTCAACTCGAGTGGGAGAAGGTAGGGCCCTCAAAAAAGAACGACACAGACATGATTCGAACATGCGCTCCCGAAGGAAGTTGATATAAGAACACTCGATTCTAGTCAACCGCGTTAACCACTCCGCCACTGTGTCCACAGTGCGCTACTTAAAACAGCTGTTCTCAGGCCATGCTCGCACGTCCTCGTAGCCTTTGGGGTTGCAGAGTTGGTTTATTCGGGTCGGTGTTCTGGTTGTGGTGGAGGTTGAGGTGGTGGTCGCGGCAGTGGAGGGCGCTGGTGGGGCGGCGGCTGGGAGGGCGGCGGCTGGGAGGGCGGCGGCTGGGAGGGCGGCGGCTGGGAGGGCCGCGGCTGGGATGGACCCGCCTGATGTGCCATAGTGCGCTACTTAAAACAGCTGTTATCAGGCCATACTCGTCGCGATCAGAACACTTAAAAATTGTTCTCAACTCATGCTCGCACGCCCTCGTGCCATTCGTTGAAAGCATTTTCGCTCCACTCAGCATCCTTGCTGCCTTCTCGACGCACACGACGTCGCCAATGCATTCAACGCAGTTCAGGCGCTGTTAGTTGACTTAGCGGCTTCGGGGCTCGGATTTGGGCACAGCTACAGCCGTGTTCTGACCCGATCTGGTGTATGTGCGGACAGGTACATGTGTGGGGAGCGGGACGCCTCTGGCCGTGGCGCTTGATGTGTGCAGATTATGTGAACTTCCGTTCCGGCTCGCTCTTCAGCGAGGGCACCGGTACGCACCGCACTGCACTCCACGCGTCTGCACCCGACGAGTTGCGCGCTACGCGACCGGGGGTACAGGACGCTGCTACTGCGGAACTGGGGCGGAACCAAGACAGCCCGCCAGCACTGCCACCCGCCAGATAGGATCCAAACATGCATGCGTACAACGCCTCTATCTTGCTACCACTACCACCGCTTAGAGGTGGTCAAGCCCCTTGGCAAACGCCTCGTTGAACATGCGCCCGATGAGCCCGCGGCGGATCTCCTGCGTGCCGGCACCGACAGTGTACAGGCGTGCGTCGCGGAGCAGGCGCCCGACCTCGTACTCGTTGATGTACCCGTTCCCGCCGAAGATCTGCTGCGCGTCGTTGGTGACCTCGACGGCGCGGTCCGACGAGAAGAGGATGGCGCCGGCGCAGTCCTCGCGCGACACCTTGCCGGCGTCGGCGGCACGCGCGACGGCGTACACGTACGCTCGCGAGGCGGAGAGCTTGGTGTACATGTCTGCGGTCAGCCTGCTCCCGCTGTACGTTACTCACCGGCAATCTTGCCCTGCATGAGCTGGAAGGTGGCGATGGGCTGGCCGAACTGCTTGCGCTCGTGCGAGTACTCGAGCGACATGTCGAGCGCGGCCTGCATGATGCCGAGGGGTCCGCCGGAGAGCACGAGGCGCTCGTAGTCGAGGCCGCTCATGAGCACCTGGGCGCCCTTGCCGACGCCGCCGATCACGTTCTCGGCCGGCACCTCCATGTTGTCGAAGAAGAGCTCGGCGGTGGGCGAGCCGCGCATGCCAAACTTGTCGAGGGGCTCGCCGACCGAGAAGCCCTTGAACCCACGCTCGACGAGGAACGCCGTGATGCCCTTGGACGGCTTGACCTCGGTGTCGCTCTTGGCGTAGATGAGGAAGGTGGACGCGACGGGCGAGTTGGTGATCCACGCCTTGGAGCCGTTGAACACGTACTTGTCGCCCTGGAGGATCGCCTTGGTGCGCATGCTCACGACGTCGGAGCCGGCCCCGGGCTCGGACATGGCGAGCGAGCCAATGTGCTCACCCGAGAGGAGCTTGGGGAGATACTTCTCCTTCTGCTCCTTGGTGCCGTTGCGCGTGAGCTGGTTGACCATGAGGTTGGAGTGGGCCTGGGGTCAGCAAGTCTGGGCGAGCGAAGAAGCGCGGAGCCTGGGCGCGAGGAGAGGCGACGTGCCGGAATGGCTGGGAAGAGATGGCGCTCGCTACCGAGCTACCTCCCAGCCCCGCCATCGTCCCACCGCCACCTCCAACACAGCTCTCCAGACTTCCTGGCGGTAGTCACCAACTCACACCGTACGACAGGCCGACAGACGCGCTCGCGCGCGAAATCTCCTCCATCGCAATCGTGTGCTCGGTGTAACCCAGGCCGAGACCGCCAAACTCCTCCGGCACAGTCACACCGAGCAGGCCCATGTCGCCCATCTTGGGGAAGAGGTCCTCGGGAAGCTTGTTCTTGCGGTCGATCTCGGCGGCGCGCGGCGCAATCTCCTTCTGCGCAAAGTTGTACACGTTCTCGCGGAA
>JAMALN010000494.1:0-28330 GCA_023630115.1 Cutaneotrichosporon sp. PK4640 | reverse complement strand
CCCTTTGCCCAGAGCTCGGTCCCCAAGCCCGGGAGCAAGCGCGACTTTGTGCGCATCCCCTCCAAGAAGGTAGCTAGGGGCCTCAACCGAGCTGACCGCAGGGCCTTTCCGAGTCGCAGTGCACCCCGCTGTTCTGGAACGCGTTCACGCAGCGTGATGCGCAGAGCTGCATCCACACGCACTCGCAGCATGCCGGTGGGTAGCTCCATCATCTGTACCAGCTACCCTCTTCCGTCTTCCTCCTAGTCCTTGCCGTCCACCGTCCCCCTCCCCTCCCCCCTCCTCATCTCGTATCTCGCGCTCGGACCGCTCACACCAGTCATGCTCACCCTCCTCCTTGGCAAGGGCGCCAAGTCGTTCCGCATCTCGCACCAGGAGATGATCAAGGGCGTGCGCCTCGGCGGCGTCGGTAAGACGCTCGCGTACTTCAACACCCTCGAGGTCCCCATCATCGAGAACACGGCGCGCGAGGAGGACCTCACCGAGTCGATGGCCGACGCCATGGCGACGTACCCCGACGCGGCGGCGATCCTTGTGCGCCGGCACGGCGTGTACGTGTGGGGTGAGTATGGGCAGCTCACAGTCTTGCAACAGCTGCCGCGTTCGGGTGTTTGCTCACACCAGGCCCCACTTGGGAGTCGGCCAAGACCCAGTCCGAGTGCCTCGACTACCTCTTCGAGATTGCCGTCAAGATGCTCCAGGCCGGCATGCCGCTCGAGGGCGACAACTAGACTCTTCTTCATCTGCATGGATCATTTCACTTCGCGTCCACATTGACAGTCGCGCATCTGATCAGCCGTCTGTTGCATATCCTCTAATCAAGCTCTATGCGAGAATCTCGTCCACATAGTCGGCAAACGAGTCGTGCACCCCGTCAGGAGGGTGCGCCCCTTCCTCCGCTCCAGGCCGATACTTGCCGGTGCGCACTGGGGTCAGCTGCCATACCGTCTCCCATTCCCTTCCATCCCTCCCTTCTCTCCTCTCTTCAATTGATCCCCTCGATGTCCAACGCACCAAGGATCCGCTGCAGCCCCAACTCCCGCGCCCCACCACCCAGATCATTGTCGACATCGTCCCCCACAATAGCCACCTCCCCATCCTCCCCCTCCCACCCGCCCTTCTCCCTCAGCCGCGCCAGCGCAAGCTCGAAGAACGCCCGCGTCGGCTTCCCCACCACCTCGGCCTTGACCCCGCTCGCATACTCCAGCGCGGCGATATATGGCCCGATCCCCAAGCTCAGTCCGGCGGGGAAGGCTGCCGTGGCGTTGGTCTGGGAGTACGCCGCTCTGTGGGGGGCGATGAGGACGGGCTTCTTCCCCTCCGGAGTGGGGGAGGGGCGTCTCGAGACGGCCGGCGTCGAGGCAGCCGTCACGTCCTCGTGTTGCTCGGTGTGGGCGAGCGGCTCCCGCTTGAGGATCCGGAAGGCGGTGTTCAAGTTCTCATACCCGAAGCCGGGGGGATGGAGGCCGATCACGACGGCGTCGCATTCGGCAGGAGGGCGGGAGGGGAGAGCCTTGAACTCGTCCAGCGCTGCGGGGGCGAGGAGAAGGTACGGGCTGCTGTGAGCTAGGGACAAATCGAGCCCAACGAGCGATGAGGAGCAGTGGGCCAGCCAGAAGTGAAAGGGAGGAGAGACTCACGACAAGCCCCGCTTCTCAACAAGCGCGCGGCACGCGCCGAGGGAAGTCATGAGCTCGTGCGCGGACGCACGGAGGCCCATGTCCTCCAGTGTCGAGAGGAGGTGAGTCTCGGACTCGCGGGTGTTGTTGGAGCTGGTGTCAGCTGGAGCGGCCGCGTAAGGGCTGAGGAAGCCGGAGCAATAGAGACGAGGGAAGGAGTCGGGGCGCACCAAAGTATGAAAGGGACGCGTGCAGCGCGCAGTCGCTCTAAGGCGGCTACGGCGCGGGGTGTCGGCGCACTCCCGACATACAGCGTGCCGTTGAGGTCGATGAGGAGGGCTTTGGCGCTGTCATCAGCGGGGCCGAGGGGGCGCGTACACTTTGGGCATGTGTGGTCGAGGTAGAGGAAAGATAAGCGGATGTGAGATGTCTGACCTTTTGGGTGTGGAGGTCGGAATGTCGGTGATCGGCGGATATCCCATGACGTCTTGTTTCACTTGATCGCTAGTTCACTCGAGATGTCTACGAGATAGCTCCACTGACCGCAGCCTAGCAGCTAAACGTCGCGCGCCGCCCGGTTGCCAAGATGCATTGAAGAGTTGTACATATGCTCTATCCTCTACCCGTGTGCTAGACCGCCCGCGTCTCGGGGATCCACGCGACCGCCTTAGTTGGCTGGATGTGAGCGGGCTCGACCGCTGCAATGTGCTGACCCTTGTCGGTAATGGACGTTGAAAGCTTGGCGTCGGCGACGGGGTCCGCAGGCATCTCGGCCGGCGTCTCGTCGGGCAGCACGGGGCGCACGACCTTGTCCTCGAGCCGGATGACGTCGCCGTACTCGCCGATGACCTTGTAGCGGACTGGCGTCAGCATGTACCGCGCGAGGGTGGGAGAAGTAGGCGGGACGGAGGCGGTTCATCAACCACGAGGCCCAGCTCCTAGCAGAGCAGCCACCCGAACTCGCCCCGCCTCTGAGATTGAGAGCGCTCCTGCGGCCATGTCCCGCTCACGACTCACCAATACGCCACGGCGCGCCCTGCGTCGGCCGGATAGACGTAAAGTACACAGTGCCCTCCTGCTTGTCGCCGCGCATGCGGAACTTGACATCGATGCGGCCCTGCATTAGGTTGATGCCGCCGGCGATCCATGGCTCGCCAAAGCCCCAGTAGTTGCGCGAGAAGCGGACGTGGTCGCCAAGCAACGCCGCCACTTCGGGGCTGTTGCGCAGCTGGAACGACACCTGCCGCACCACGGACGAGCTGTAGCGCTCGTTGTTGGTCGCGTACAGGATGAAGAGGCCCCACGCGCCAAGGCCGACCAGGCCGAGCGTGATCCACAACCCTATCCGCCGCTGGTGTCAGCTGTGCTCGCGCTTCCGTTCCGAACAGGCACCAGCCATTCCGACAGCCCAATGACACGAGCCCAATAGCACTCGGCGCCGCCAAGAGTAGCCGCGGCACTGTGCCCATGCTGGGCGCCGCCAAACTCGAGGGCGTCGGTCCAGCGAGCGACGACATCGCTCCGAGACTCCGCGCCGGCTACCTTTGAGCGCTCGCCGAGGACACCGGAACGGCGGAGATACCGATCCCGGCCCGAGCTCGGCGTAGCTTTTCCCCACCGCACACCGCCCCTGCTCCCTCCCCATCTCCTCCCAGACTCACGTTGACAACCGGCAGATCCCGCGTCGGCCGCTGGTAGATTGCGCGCGGCGCGGCGCTCTCGTTAAACAGGTGCTCGTCGAGCTTGGGCTTGGGCGCGGGCCGCGGCCCCGCCCGGTTGCTCCGTGGGCGGCTGTGCTGCCGCTCGAGCTCCCACGGGCTCATGGTGCCGGGCATGCCGCGCAGCGCGGGGCGGTTGTGCACGTCGCGCGGCACCGCCTTGCCGTCAAACGTCGTGGGCTCGAGGGGTTTCGATGGCGGCGGGGGCGGGCGCTTCTTGGGCTTGTCGGCGGGCTCGGGGGCGTCGGCGTAGCGGCGGACGAGGAGGTGGGCGCGGAGGGGCGGCGGCCTGAGGCCGATGGGGCGGAGGAGGGGGAGCCGCAGGGACATGATGGGTGGAGAGATGAGATGTGGGTCTCGGGTGGATTTTGGAGAGTGGGGCGAAGACTGGACGAGAGGGAGGAGGAGGAGCAGACTCTGACCATGTGACCTGTGATGCGCCTGATGCCGGCCCGTCCAAGCCGACGCCGAGTGAACCTTTGGGCTTCAGCCTAAAATGGGGGGACCATATTGGGGCCCCAGCGCCGTGTCAACCACGTCTCAAGCCGACAGCGCCGAAGCGTCCACTCGTCTACTTGACAACTGCCCGTTTCTTCATCGCTGCTTCAGTCAAGAGAACTCGACCATGTGCAACAAGATGACAAGATGAATGTATACATGTATTCATGCCGCGGAAAGTGATCGTTATCAGATTAAAGGCAAGTGGGCTATTCTAATGATCACGTGATGGTCACGTGTGATACGCTCAGGTAGAATGACGTGGGGGGCAGATCTGCTTGCCACCCAGGGCGGTTCACAATATTTCGGACGTCCACCAGCTAGTCACACCCAACAACACCTCTACACCCATCCACACACTCCACTCTATCGACCATGGGCAAGCGCAGAAGAAAGAACAGGACCCACCTCAAGGGCGCCCAGGCATCCGAGGCCGAGACCAACGCCCCCAAGTCCTTCGTCATCAAGGTACGCCAGATGAGCGTGTTGTGAAGAGCTGACCCCAGTCCGGCCATGTGACGAAATCAGTGGAAGCGCTCGTTCGCGACGTCCGCCAGTTC
This sequence comes from Cutaneotrichosporon sp. PK4640, assembly GCA_023630115.1. Taxonomy (NCBI): domain Eukaryota; kingdom Fungi; phylum Basidiomycota; class Tremellomycetes; order Trichosporonales; family Trichosporonaceae; genus Cutaneotrichosporon; species Cutaneotrichosporon sp. PK4640. Next base: position 23,935 of record JAMALN010000494.1, on the reverse strand, counting down.
ATGGAGCCCAACACGGCCACCCGCCTGCGCGAGCGTCCCGGTGCCCGCCTCCGCGATTATCTCACCATTGCGCCCACGCTCGGCGTCACCCACCTCATGGCGTTTACGCTCACCGACGCCGCGAACGTGCACCTCCGTGTTGCGCGTCTCCCGCAGGGCCCAACACTCACCTTTCGTGTGCAGCGCTACTCGCTCATGAAGTGAGTGCTTCTATTGAGCTGCGATGCTCTGCCAGCTCTCTACCGCGAGAAGCTGACCCCAGGGACATCACCAACGCCCGTGGTACCCTCCGCAACATCGCCAAGTCGCCCGGCGGCGAGTACCGCAACCCCCCTCTCCTCGTGCTCAACGGGTTCCAGCAGCCGACTGAGGGCCCCGCCCTACCGCAGCTCCGCCTTGTGTCTACCATGTTCCAGGGCCTCTTCCCTCCCATCCAGGTCGAGAAGAGCGCGCTCCCGACTTTCCGCCGGGTTCTCCTCGTCTCGTACAACCACGGGACGGGGCTTGTGAGCATCCGGCACTTTACCATCAGCGTGCGCCCCCAGGGCGTCTCGCGCCGTGTGCGCAAGCTCCTCAACCCCTCCAAGGCGCCGGACCTCACGCGCGCCGACGACATTGCCGACTACCTCCTCCGCCGGCGGGGGAGTTCCCCGGGGTCGGAGGGGTACGACAGCATGAGTGAGAGTGAGGCGAGCGAGGCGGAGAGTGACTCGAACGCTGTCGAGCTCCCCGAGGACTACGTCGGCCGCGGGAACCGCAAGGGCGAGCGCAAGGCCGTCCGCCTCCTCGAGACCGGGCCCAGGCTCGAGCTGCAGCTCGTCAAGATCGTCGAGGGTCTTGTGGGCAGCAAGCGTGGCGAGGGGCAGACCGTGTTCCACCACTTTGAGGCGCGGAGCAAGAGCCAGAACTCGGCGCAGCAGCGCGCCCACGACGAGCGGAGGCGGCTGCGCGAGGCCCGCCGTGCCGAGCAGGCCGCCAACGTTGCCCGTAAGAAGGCCGAGAAGGCCAAGGCCAAGGGCGAGGACGTCGAGGACGAGGAGGAGGAGAGCGACGTCGACGTCGATGGTCTGTCTGATGTCGACCCCGAAGAGGCGCTCGAGCGCCGTCGCGCGGCCATGGAGGAGGAGGATGACGAGGATGACGAGTTCGACTACGAGGACCGCGGGGCGGACGCCGACGACGACGACGACGACGACGGGTGGGACGCGGACGCGGCGGCCGGCGACGTGAGCGACGAGGAGGAGGAGGACAGCTCAGATGAGGAGGACGTGCCGCCCCCCAAGCGGCCCACCAAGCACAAGCACTAGATTATATGCATGCCTACAACCCAGAACCAGCCCGAACTACTTGACCAGCCAGGGGAGGCCAGAGCCGACCTCGTTGGCGTACTGGGTGTACGCCTCGCCGAAGAAGTTGCGCAGCCACACCTCCTCGTCCTTGATGCGAGGGCCGAAGAACTTGCCGAGCACGACAACGAAGGCGAGCGTGCTGAACATGTTGCAGAGGAGGAGCTGCGTCCCGACCGCCCAGTAGAAGAAGCCGACATAGCTCGGGTGGCGGACGTACGCGTACACACCGTGGGTGATGAGGACGTGGTCGTCGAGCTTGACGCGCTTGACGACGTGCGAGAACGAGTGGCCAGCCTGGACCATCGCCAGGGCGCGGAACGCCTGTCCGAGGAGCATGATCCCGGCGACTGGGTCAGCGGTATCAGAGAGGAGGACGCACAAACGATAAGAACGGGGATCGAGGCGAAGGGCGATGAGAACTTGCCCGGCCAGAAGTACGAGGAGAGAAAGTACTCGGCCAGCCCGACGGCGTGGGCGTAGTGGTAGTGGGCGCCATTGTTCAGTAGGAATGCTAGAGTCAGCCAGCTGCCATCTCAGAGACACCAAAGCGAAGCTCACCATCAACGGAGAGCTTGTGGTAGTTCCACCCGGCGGTGGTCCAGAACTCGAGGAGGTGGAACAGCCCCATGGCGGCAAGGTAGATGCCGAGCTGGGGACGGGCCCAGCCCGCCTCAGTCAGGCCGGCGAGGCGCCAGAGAGGTGCGGCGGCCGCAAACAGCCCGACGCCGAGGAGGGAGCCGAGGGCGGCACTGATAACACTCGCACCGAGCGGGGTGTTGGGCAGGCTCCCCTTGGCCTTGTACATCATGCTGACGCCTGGCCCGGCGGGCTCGTCGCCCTCGTTGTCGCGGAGCGGGCGCGTGCCGTTGACCTTGAAGGCGTCGGGCTTGCGCTCGCGGAGGGCCGAGATTTTCTCACCCGACAGCGGGCCTGATATGACGGGCGTCGACATCCTTTGGGACGTGGGGGAGTGGTGGCAAGAAAGGAGATGGACAAGATGCAGAACAAAAGACAATCGTCTTGGAGAGCTCATATCTCGACGCGTCGCGGGGACCCCGGATTCATTAGGCCTGCCGTCACGTGGCATCGCCATGACTTCCACGCCTAACCCACCACGGCTTTGCTTTGCGCTTTCAACACCACTCCTCCCACCGCCGTCGCCGCTCCGCACCCATCTCCGAGCATCCGCCGCCCACCCCCCCAATTCTCGCCGACACGGCGCGCCAGCACCCCCGCCCACCACCTCCCGAAGAAACCACCGCCCAAGAGCCCCTAGCACGCCCGCCCCGCCATGGACAGTGTCCCCGTGCGTCCCCTCCACCCGTCAGGTTGTTTGTTTACTGACCCCAGCCGTGGCAGCTCGCGGGCGCCGTCCACGACGTCCTCGAAGCCAAGGAGGTACTCGCTCGGTGCGTAGCAATCCAACAAGAGCTGACGGAAGCGAATACAGGGAGCAGCATGGCGTCGCGCTCCGCGGCCTGTACCGCCTGCTGAAGCGCAAGCGCGCGGGCGAGTACATCGACGTGAGCATGGGTGTCGACGAGCTCGAGCCCCCCGACGACTACGACACATGGAAGATGGAGCACGCCATCGACGCTGCGGGCGTCCAGGGCATCAAGCTCCCGCCCGTCCCCGCGCCGTCACCCCCGCGCGGCACCATCGTCTTTCCCGACGAGGCCCCAGTCCCTGCCCCCCAGCCCCCAGAGCGCGAACTGCGCCGCAGCTCCAGGCCGTCCTCTCGCGCAGCGAGCCGGCACGGCACGCCAGCGGCTCCGCGCCCCGCCGAGCCGCGCGCGACCGTCGCATTGGATGATGTCCTCCCCCGCCGGGAGGTTAGCCTCGGCGCATTCGGCAGCGAGATCGAGGTGGACCCCTGGGAACCACAGGACAACTACCGGCCCGCAGATGATCCGGGACCCAGCGAGGCCCACAAGGTCCTCATGCCGCTCGAGAACGACTACTCGGCGCGCATCTCCAAGCTTCCGCCGGTGCCACACACGCGCCGACGCGGCAGCAAGAGCGAAGGGCGGCCGGACACGTACAAGCTCAGCGTGATGTTTGGGCTCAACCCCCTGTCTGGAGGCTTGACGCGCTCGCCAAAGGTCGTGCTCACGGCCGACTGGCGGGTCGCGCAGGCTGAGATGCGCCACATTCGAGCGATGGAGAGGATCGAGGCCAAGAAGGCCGCTGGACGGTGGAGCCTGCGCCAGCCTAAAAAGCACCGAGGGCCCCCAGTGCCCAAAGGCCACTGGGACTTTCTGCTCGACGAGATGGTGAGTTGGAGGAGGCAGCTCGCTTCGCCAAATCGTAGGCTGACATCAGGAATGGATGCAGGTCGACTTCGCCGAGGAGAGGCGATGGAAGCGTGTAGTTGCGCGCGAGTTTGCATACCAGGCCGTCGAGTGGCACCTGAGCTCGCCAGAAGAAAAGGCTGAACTCATGGTTGGCGGGCGCGGCTGGGGTGCCAGCAACGACGTTGCCGTGCCCGGGCGAACAGAGGCGGACAAGAGCGCCGAGGACGACGTCGAGTTGTTGGTCGGCGCAGACCCCGAGGACGCCGAGATGGCTGAGGCGGAAGCCGAGGCCAGCGCACACGAACGAGGAGATCCAACCGGCACCGAGGTCCTTGACGAAATCCTCGACAGGCCAGAAAACAAGCCAACAGAAGCCGACAAGATGGAGGTCGAAGGGGACGCCGCTGGAGAAGCGGACGCGGAGGGAGAGGACGCCGAAGGAGAAGATGCGGAGGGGGAGGATGCCGACGGAGAAGCGGACGCGGATGGCGAGGAGGACGACGCCGACGGCGAGGCCGAGGATAACGCTATCGGACTTGAAGAGATCGCCAAGGCCGAGAAGGAGGTCAAGCCCAAGCCCGAGGAAAAGAAGGAGGACAGCCCCGAGGCGACTGTGCTCCCCAACGGCCTGCTCTTGTCCAAGCGGTTTAAGGACGTCGACCAGCTCGCGCAAGCCCGTCAGCCTCTGCTGTACATGTCCGCCGAGGCACCCACTGCCGACCTCGCCACTCTGCGACTTCCCTCGAAGGAGAAGAAGCCAGACACCGAGAAGTCACCAGCGCCCCCTTCCGACGAGCCTCCACCATCCCTTCTCGAGCTGTTCCCCGACCTCGGCGTTTTCGGCGGCCCAGCACCACCAGACGGCATCAAGGTGCACAGACGGATGGACGAGGGACAGACGAGCGGGAGCCGCCTCGCGCACACCTCGCGCATACTCGACATACGCCCCGTGTTCGTGTCCCACCTCCAGCCCGCCAAGTCGCACTTTGACTCCGACGACGTGTGGGACATTCGCGACGGGCCGTGGTACGAGGACCCCAAGGGCAGCACGGACATTGCGCAAGAGATTATCGCGTGCAGCTCGACGTTCTTTGCCGGCCGCAGCATGCGCCCGTACCATCACCAGAACCCGCAGGCCAAGCCTGAGGGCAACCGCCCCGACCCGACGTGGTCGGCCGAGGAGGACAAGATCTTGCTGAAGCTCGTGCAGCAGTACCAATCCAACTGGCAGCTGGTGGCCGACGCGTTCAACACGGAGCGCGTGACGATCCCTTCTGACAAGCGGACTGCGTATGACTGCTACGATCACTGGAATCAGACGTGGGGCCCAGGCAAGAACAAGAGCAATGTCGAGACGCCCGCCGCCAACACGCCCACACCTGTACCGACCAAGGCTGCCGGCACACCGGGCACGCCCGCCGCGAACGGTGCGCCCGGCCAGCCCATGGAGCCGCCTCCCCCACCCGGCCTGTCGAAGCGGGAAGCACGCGCCGCCAAGGCCGCGCGTTACGAGGGCACGACCAAGAAGGCCGTGAGGCACCAGGCGCTGTACGACGCTATGCGGAGGCTCTCTCGGAGGCGCGACAACAAGGCGAAGGAGTCTGTCAAGGACCAGGAGCCGCGTGAGATCAACGTCCACGAGTCGCACGGCATGGTGCCCTACCCGAATGGACAGCCGCCAACGCCCTTCGAGCTTGTCGAGGCCAAGTTCCAGCGCGACCTCCGCATGCAGGAGGCGCAACAGCAGCGCCGCCTCCTGCAAGAGCAGCAGCGGCAGCAGCAGGCTGCGCAGATGCGCGCCCAGCAGCAGCATCAGCAGCAGTTAATGGCGGGCGCAAATGCGCAGCAGGCGCGTCCCCCACAGGTGCGCCCGCCCGTCCCTGCCAACGGGAACATGGCGCAAGCGCAGCTGCTCAACGCTGTTGCGGCCGCGTCTGCTGTCAATGGGAGACAACAGCAGATGGCGAACGGCCAGCCGGCGGGCCAGGCGAGCCCTGTTCCCAACGGCGCCAGACCACCGCAGGTCCAGATGACGCCACAGCAGATACAGATGCTGCAGCAGCAACGCGCGGCGCAGCAGGCCCAGGCCCAGGCTCAGGCCGCGGCGCAAGCACAGGCTGCCCAGCAGGTCCGCCAGCAGGCGGCTCACATGGGTACGCCGCAGAGCCAGCCTGGTGCGCTCGCCTCGCCGTACGCCAGCGCCGGCGAGGTGCCGAACGGCGACACGCAGACGTCCCCGCCCGTCCACCCGACCGTCCAGGCGAGCCCACAGCAGCAGGCAGCGCAAGCCGCGACGCAGGCCCAGGCCCAAGCCGCAGCGCAGGCTCAGGCGCAGGCTCAGGCCGCCGCTCAAGCCCAGGCTGCCGCCCAGGCGCAGGCTGCCGCCGCTGCGCAAGCACAGGCCCAGGCGCAGCAGCACGCGCACGCGCAAGCACAAGCCGCGCAGGCGGCCCAAGCCGCAGCTCAAGCGCAGGCTGTTGCGCAGGCCCAGGCCGCCCAAGCCGCCGTACTCCAGCAGCAGCAGATGGGCCGCGTCCCCTCGATGCCGATGCAGTTCCCGGCGCGCCCGCAGCTCACGCCGCAGCAGCAGGCGCACATCCAGAACATCGTCAACACGCTCACGGCGGGCGGCACGCAGGTCACGGCCGAGACGGTGCGCTCGCTGCAGATCCAGCTGCTGCGGCAGGCGCAGCAGGCGCAGCAGCAGGCCGTGGCGCAGGCGCAGCAGCAGGCTGTCGCGCAAGCACAGGCGGCGCAGCAGCAGGCCGTGGCGCAGGCGCAGGCCCAGCTCGGCCTCGGCGTGCCCGGCACCCCGGGGCTGCAGACGCCGCAGATGGGGATGCAGAACCTCCAGACGCCGCAGTTTGTGAGATCGCCCAGCGTGCACTCGCAGGGCGTGCGGAGCAGCCCCAAGCCGCCGAGCCAGAGTTAGCATAATCGCTGTCATCGTATCATTAATTGTAGTTGTATGAATGTCCGCTGCTGACTCGCCGTGGGTTAGTTGAGGCATCGAGTTCCGTTGAGGAGGGGGATAGAGGTGCTTCCACACTGAACATAACACGCCTTGGACCTCTGATATCTGATGCCTCGCCGCGCGCTGCTTCAGTCCCCGCCAGTGATGGGCTCTGTGCATTCCTGAGAAGCGCATGCTCGCACACCAACAGTTCCGACACGTCTCGCGTCAGCACAGGGAACATTGTCACCCCGTGCCCATCTCATACCCATCCGAGAGCCACACCCAGAGCGACACTTTCGAAGAACGGTTAGTCAAGACTAGCTTGCTCAACGCGGGACACTGGGGGTCGTCTCGCGGCCACTAGTGAGACATTGTCTGACATGTCATCAGCTGGGCACCTGCAAGACATCGATGATTGATAAATGGGAGGGGGGTGCGACGTCACTGTCGACTGAATGGCAACGTATCAGCATCGCACGATGATCAGCAGAGTCCTCAAAGCGATAGCGATGCATAGCAGTAGCACGCGCGGCCACGGACTCGGACGACATGCGCGAACGCGGGGGGTAACTCGCTCCTGGGTGGGCTTGCGAGGCGGGGCGGCGGCAGTCTGGCGAGGTAGTTGCGCGTCAAGCGCGGTCCGCGGGTGAGTGCGGGAGGCACGGGTTGCCGTCGAGGCGGGAAGAGGTTCAGACTAAGTCGGTGGCTAGCGGGGAGCTGGACGCTGGAGGAGCACGACGCGCGGCTTGGCGGGCGGGGGCGGGTCGTCGTTGGACGCGTAGGCGCGGCGCCAGCCGAACTCTCCGCCCTCGCGGCGGCCGCCGCCACCTCCGCCACCACCGCCGCCGCGCCTCTCCCGGCGTTCGTCGCGGCGCTCCTGGCGCTCCTCACGGCGGTCCTGACGTTCCTCGCGACGGTCGTCGCGCCGATCGCGGCGCTCAGGCTTCTCCTTCTTCTCCTCGGCAGGGCTGCCCTCGCGAACATGATGGGCCAGCGGAGGACCAGGGCGCTGGAGGAGCGTAAAGCCTCCGCCGCGGTCACGGCCGCGGCCACCACGACCACGGCCGCGTCCTCCACGGCCACCTCCACGGCCCTCGAAGCTGCCGAAGTGGTTGCCCATCGGCGAGTGCGGGGGACCGTGCGCGTGGTGAGGGGGAGGGGGAGGGGGGCCGGGAGGCATGCCGGGAGGGGGAGACATTCCGACAATAGGTGGGGGAGGGGGCATTCCAGGCATGGGAGGGGGTGGGGGAAAGTCATTCTCCTCGGGCTCGGGGCGGCGCAGGAGGATGCGGACCTGCTCGGGCTCGGGCGGGCCACCGCCACGTCCACGGCCTCTGCCTCGGCGGCGGTCACCGCGGCGGCGCCTGGGCGGCTCGTCGTCGCCCTCCTCGTCGCGCAGCACCTCGATGCCAAGCTCAAAACGCCCGGCCTCGAGCGAGAGAGGGTATCCCTCCGCCCTGTCGGCGTAGTTGGTTGTCGTGTCCGGTGCGGTGCGGCGCTCGTCAACAGGAGGCGGGCCGACCTCTGCGCTGAGGGGCGGGTGAGCGATGAGGACGGCCGGGGCCATATCGTCAGCGCCCTCGGCGCGGTTAATCCTCCGGAAGTAGGCGGCGCAACCGAGCACGCGTGCGACCCACTGCGGCGGAGCCTCGACACCCGAGGGGGCCGGGAGCTCTTCGTCGTCACGCTGAAGCCGGAGGCCGCGGCCGCGCTTGTAGTTCGTGCCTGCCTGGACGGCGAGGGAGGGGTCGACCGAGACGAGGCGGTGGTGACGTGAGGCGTGCTCAACGAAGCGGGCGGCAGCGCGGGCCGCGACAGCAGCAGCAGAAGGGCCCTTCTTGAGCATGTCGAGGGTGCGGATTGCGTCGAGGGGGATCACGACCTCACCGCCGCGCTGGAGGAGAGAGCGGACGGCACGGGGTGCCCACATGAGCGCAGAGACGTCGACGACGGAGACGCGCCACGCGTCCTCTTCATCGCCCGAGTCGTCGATGCGCGCCGAGGGCTCATCGACGAGGTCGCGCGTGCCAGCCGAGGAGGGTGCGCGGGGCTGCTGGCCAGACGCGTGGGGAGGGGGAGGGGGAGGGGCTGGGTGGGTGGGCGGTGGGCCGGGAGGACCAGGAGGGGGCCCGAGAGGGAGGAAGTCGGGGTTAGCGCCGGGAGTTACACCGCGGGGCAGGCCGTGGTGAGGCAGACCTGGTGAGCGCGGGCCCAGCCCAGCGCCGGGCAGCGGGGGAAAGGCGGGGGAGCTTTGCGCGGGGGCGCGCTTGGCCCCCGGACTGCGCGGCCAGGCGGGTGTCACGGGAGTGCGGAGCTCATCGCCGCTGAGGCCGACTGCGTTGACCTTGGACTCGAGGTCGGCGATCTGGTGCTCGAGATAGGCCGCTGAGAGGGCCTTTGAGAGCGCGGCTTTCTTTGCGGCCTGGGGTTAGCGCAAGCCTGGGGTAGGGAAGGTAGGCGGAGGCGAGCAAGGGCTGGAGCAAAGGAGTGATGACGGTAACAAGAGCAAGACGTTGTCGGCCACATCCGCCAGCTTGGCTCTCGGACATCGATTAGGTGGGTGGCGACTCTGCCCCTTGAGCGTGAGCAACTCACGAGGTCGCCGTCGCGCATGTCGTGTCTAGTACATGGACTGTGGGTGTCGGAGTGAGGATGAGGAGTGGGGGAGGGTGTCAACAGGATAGAATGGGCAGAGTAGGATGGATTGAATGAGATGCAACTGTCTCCTCATAGCTTGTTGGTGCGACCCAACTGTCGTCGGCCCGGGCAGATCTGGCCACGTGGGCTCCAACAAAATCCACGTCAATCTGTATCACTCCGTTTCCTCCGAGATGCAAAGTCCAACTCTTGTCCATCACTTCGACCCACTCCGAGACGACCCCGACGACGACGACCATGGTCCGCCCCCTCGCACGATTGGCCTCCCTCGCCGGGCCCAGCCGCGGCTTTGCGTCCAGCGCGCGCGCTATGGCTTGTGAGTACGACGCCCGGAAGGCCGAGGTGCCCGCGCGACTTTTGCAGCTCGCGCGGTTCCTGCCACTCGACGGTGCTGTGTGCATGCGCGGGCGCGCTAGGCTCTTGGCGCACATGTGCCAACGTCGTTGCTCGCTAGCGCACATCTCTCCTCGCGTGCCGGCTGGCCCCCGCCCCGCAGCGCTTGCTTCCACTCCCTCGTTTGGCCCGCTCGCTGACACTCGCAGACCCCTTCTCCTCCAACGTCGCGTTCCCCGAGCCCAAAGCCCCCTCGCCCCTCCCCCAGAACCTCCTCACCCCCAAGAACGGGTGGCACGTCGTCGAGCACGTCAACGCGGGCCTGCGCCAAGAGGTCGACCCCCAGGGCCTCCTCAAGACGCTGTTTGCGCGCCGCTCCCGCGACCGCCTGCGCACCGGCTCGGTCGTCTCGGTCATCTCGTACCTCAAGCCCGACCGGACAGGCGGCGTGCAGCCGTTCTCGGGCGTGCTCATGAAGGTGCGGCGCCGCGGGGTCGACACGAGCTTTACGCTGCGCAACATTGTCGCCAAGACGGGTATCGAGATGAACTTCAAGGTGTGCTCGCCAATGATCAAGGAGATCAAGATTGTGCGCCGCGCCGAGGGGCGGAGCGGGCCGATCAAGGACCTGCGCCGCGCGCGCGCCACCTACCTCCGCGAGCGGCCCGACATGATGGCGACCATTGCTAGTGCGCTCAAGCAGGACCAGGCGCAGCGCGTTGCCGCCAAGCGCGAGAGCGCGGGCAAGAAGAAGTAACGGACACGCATGCATAGTGTACATCTCAGCCGGCAGAGCAACCGCTATGCCCGGCCATGCCCGCTCTTGTTGCAGAAATCTAGCGTGGGGGGTATCAATGTTTAGAGGTAGAGGGCGTGGAGACATAAGACGTTTGGTGTAGACGGCTGCTTGCGGTCTTTTGCAGAGTCGATGAGCGGCGAGGGACCAGGAGCGCGCAGGTACACTAGGAAGAGATTCAAATGCCAGAGAAGGAGACGGAACTGCTGCAGAGGGGTATTATTGTGTCTGCGCAGCAGCACCCTCGTTGTCGAGGCTGCGGTGGGCCTGGGATCAGCTGTGCTCGTACAAAAGGTAGCTCACCTCGAGATCCCGCATGACCGCAGGGTCGATCGGCAGCACCGACTTCCTCCTCATGTGTGGGGGCGTCTGCTGCTGGCTCGCCGGGGAGGCCGCGGCGTTCAAGACGGGCGATTCGGGCTGCCCATCAGCATTGAAGTCGGCGAAGCACTTACGCTCCGCTGCTCCATGCCCGGGTCAGCCACGGGCACGATGTCGTCGGCGATCGAGCGCTCGAGCGTAAAGCTCTCGCTGACGTCGAAGCCGTTGGCCGTCAGGTCGACCGACCCATCGCCGTCGTCCTCGAACGGCTCGGGGCGTGGCGGTGGGGACTGGGAAAGAAGCTGGGGGAGGGGCTGCGTCGAGCCGCTCGCCTTGTAGTTGGTGAGGGCCTGCTCGCGGACCGCGAGCCACTCGTCGTAGCGCGCGACCGAGCGGTCGTACTCCTCCTTGCGCTCGCGCTTGTAGTTGTGCTGCACCTCGTCAAAGAGCTCGGGGTTGATCTCCATGAAGAGCTTGAGCGCGTTGTAGACCATCGAGTGGATGGTCCGGTTCCAGTGCTGTTTCGAGTTCTGGTACAGGGCGGGGAAGACGATCGGGAGGATGACGGCAATGTGCTCGCCCATGAGGTTGACAATGTACTCGTTGTTCCAGTAGTAGAGCGCGCGCTCGGCGACCTGGAAGTGTTGCGAGTTGATGCAGCGCGCAAGCTGCAAGAAGAGCGGCTGCATGATCTTGGCAAACTCGGCGCCCTCGATGACGTCGAGGATCTCCTCGACCTCGTTGAGGTACATGACCTCCTTGGGCGAGTTGACCTTGGGCCAGTACCGCAGCAGGCCCAGGATGACCTCCTCGGTTAACGTCGGGTCCTTTTCGAGGAACTGCACGACGCAGTACGCAAGCTGGGGGTGGTAGAGCGCGAGCGACTTGGCCTTGTGCAGGGGGAGTAGGACGCGGGTGAGGAAGATCTTGTGCTCCTCCTTGAGCGGGAGGGCAAAGCCGTTGATAATCGAGCCAAGAATCTCGAGGAGCTCGGCGATACCGTTGTGCCTCTCCGTCTCGTAGACGAACTGGAAGAAGACGTGGTTGATCGAGCGGCGGATGAAGGCACGGAGGTTGAGGAACTTGCCGTAGATGCGGTGGAGCGTCGTCTTGAGGAAGTCGCGCTCTCGGGGGTCCTCTGAGTCAAAGAGCTCGAGGAGCTGGAGGACAAAGGCCTGGTCGATGTACCTCTTGCCAACGTTGGTGTTGAAGTCGGGGCTCTCAACGAAGCGAAGGAAGAACTCGTAGACTATCTGGAGGTGGGGCCACGCGAGCTCGAGCACGGGCTCGTCCTCCTCCGGGTCGAACGCGTCGCCCGTGGGGTTGACCTGGGGTGGGATGGAGCGGAACAGGTTGGCCGAGAACTGCTGTCAGCGGAAACGCGTGGCGAATGCCGTACCATGCCGACGACCTCTGGGTAGATGTTCTCGGTGATCACGCCGCGCTGCTGGGTAATGTACTCGAGCATCTCGTGGAGGGTCTGCGCTTTGACCTGCTTGCCGTGCAGCTCCGAGCTCGCGTCGTTAAAGTCGAACACGACTCTACATTGCTGGAGCTTGCGCACGAACAGGTCGTTACGCTCTTCGGGGCGGACCTCGTTGAAGTTGGGCAGCTTCTCGATGTCGACACGCTCAGTGACGTAGAAACGCGAGCTGCGCTGTTTGCGGGGCGTCTTGCCGACAATGGGGATCGTGTCCTTTGGCCCGCGCAGACGGTTGAGCGGGTTGTTGGCCTTGGGCGGGGTCGGCTGGCCGTCTGGGCCGCGGTCTGGCGAGCCAAACTGGCGGGCGTGGGGCGAGTGGGGGATCGGGTCGGCGGGCATTTCAGAGTACTGTGGTGGCTGGGGTGCGCCCGAGATGATTACGAGGGGAGGAGCAGGCTGGGTCTTGTCAGAGACAGGCGAACGGCGGGGGGTCAACGGCGCGCCGCCAGCAGAGGCGGCGGCATGCGACGAGGACCCAGCTGCAGCATTCACATTGCCAGAGGAGGCCGAGTCCTGGGCGCCGCCCGTTGGGGCGGAGGCCGTCGCGTTGTTATTCGAGCCGCTGGTAGGGCCAGGAGACGACGGGCCAGGCGATGGCGAGTTGGACTGCTTCGAGTTGGACGGCTTGGTCTTGGCGTCCGATCCGGCCTTTGTCCGTGACAGCTGCGGTTGTCAGCAACGGTGAACGGAGTAGTTTGACGGTGGAGTCATATGTTGACGTGGGCGTGGGGGGGGGGGGGAAGGTCATACGCTCGTACTGCGCGTGCCAAGTCAACACGATACTTTCCCCCCGCCCTCCTCTCCAACCACCCATCCGACTCTTGTGGCTCGCTCCGCTCGCAGATGAAGCTCGCTGAAGCTCGCCGATTGCCCACCACCACCCTCCACCCAATCCTCAGTGGAGGGAAAGGCGACCTTAACCGTCCCCCAAACGGCCGTGCTGCGCGTGCCACACCAAGGACATGAAGTCAACACGACGGTTGACTGTCTTGTCCCCGTCGCCGCCGTCCGCCCACTCGACGCATGTGACTCGGCTGCGCTCGCAGAGTATGTGTTGCTTGTGGCGCTCGCAGCACGTTCCGCTCGCGGACGAGCTCGCTTGCCTGCTCCCCCCAAACACCCCACCCAATCTCCGCTCCGCATGCGACGCGCCAGTGGATCAACTTACCACGGCTTTCTTCAGCCCCTTCATTGGATCGTAAGCTGCGGGGAGGTCAGGCGTGCTCGCTCAGACGGGAGCGGCTGGAGAGATGGAGTGTTGTGCGGTAACCGAGGGGAGGGACTCTTGGCGCGCGCGCGTGTTGTGTCAGGCCTTGGAACTGCTGCGGCAGGGGCGGAGGTTGCTGCGCGTGGGAGGAAGCAGCAAAGTGCGCGTCGTCAAGCAAGGGGAGAGAGTAAGAGAGTGTAGAGAGAGAGAGAGAAGAGAGTCGATGGGGAGAGTGGGAGGGGAGGGGAGGTTGAGCCTTGACCACTTGTGACGCGGCGAGGGGGGTGCTAGCGCAGCGTGGGAGGTTGGTGCGGCGGGCGCTTGCGGGGGTGTTGGGGGATCGGGTGGGGGAGAAGCGACGGGGGTGCGGGGATGCGCTGGGAGTGAGAGGAGGTTGATGAAGTTGTTGATGGAGGGGAGGGATGGAGGGAGATGTAGAGGTGTTGTGGATGGTTGGTGGTGGATGGCAGAGAGGTAGGTGCTGGGTGGGTGCTGGGGTGCGTGGCGGGATGGATGGATGGGATGGGCTGTGGGTGTGGTGGGTGTGGTGGGATGGGATGGATGGACGGGACGTCCTCTGTGGTGATGCGTGTCGGGATCCCTCCCCCCCAGGGCGGGGGCGGAGGGGCAAGGCCCCCACTTAACCTCACCCTGGAGCCTCAACCGCGGCGCGCGCCCATCCATGTCGCCACAGCCCAGAGGCCAGAGCCCACAGGCCACAGAGGGGGAGCCAACACACCCGGAATCAAATCTCATCTACCATTGCCACGCGACATGACAACCTCCACCCAGAGGCGCCAGAGGCCAGAGGCCAGATAGCTCCGCTAGTTCCGAGGTCGTGGCGGGTTCAAGGCCCCAGCCAATCCACCCACGACCATTTCGGGCCATCTCGTCTACCTGGCCCAGCCAGCCTGTCCCACCCGAGCTCGACACCACTACACCTCGCCTCACCACTCATCTCCCCTTCTCCGTCGTCCGCCGCCCAAAACAATCCCCACCATGTCCATCGTGCGTACCTCTCTCCGACAGACTGTGCATCCTGTGCTCACGCTCGCCTCTCTGCCTGCGCCCCGGTCGCGCCCGACTCCCCTCCGACCCACACTCCCACTCCCACTCCGACCCCCCGCATCGCGTCCACCTTCCTCCATTCCGTCCTCCGTTACCCCGCGCCCCCGTCGCGCGCCGATCGCGAACTGCCCCTTCCCCTCTCCACGTTGATTCCCTTCGCCTCCCACTCCTCCCGCCCGCGTCCATGCGCCCTTCCTCCCTCCGCGTCCGCCCAACAGTCCAACACCATCTACAACGTGCTCTTCAAGCGCAACTCGGTCATGGTCCCCGCCATCTTCGGGACGGCCTTTGCCTTCTCGCTGTCGTACGACACCGTTACCTCGGCCTGGTGGGACAACCACAACAAGGGCGTGAGTACGAGATGTGGCAGTGAGGAAGGTGTGGGGAGGGGTCGATGAAGGTGGAGGAATGTGGCGAGCTTGTGCCAGCTAGTCTGCGAGCGCAGCGAGCGACCTATACTCTCCGAACGCAGCGAACACCATGGAGGAAGGTCTGCAGAAGGGTGTTGAGGAAGGTGTGGGTACGATGTGGCACAAGGCGGAGGAAGGTGTCATGTCATCGTCCTCCACCTGTGCCACTTGCATCCATCAACACCGGGCGCAGTGCTGCGCGTCCCGGACCCCGCTCCCCGAACATTCCTACGACCTGTTCCCGCCGCACCATGGGGATAATCAAGCTAACACCGCGCAGAAGCTCTGGAAGGACATCCGCCACAAGTACATCGAGGAGGAGGAGTAATTGCACGACAACATTAGCGGCTGGCGTGGAGGACGACCACGCCATCGGCCCCGAAGCGCTCGGGGCCGGGTAGAATGCATCGTCTGGAAAAGGGCCGCGCGCGAGCACGTGCAGCGTGCATTGTGAGGAGATGGAGCAGGCGGGCCCATGACAGAGGGACGGGGAGCTACGCAAGGAGGGAGCCGGTCTGAGGCAGGTGTGCGCGAGGCGCTGAGTGGAGCGCGAACACGGAGACGAGATGGGCGCATGGGAGCTGGAGGCCGGGGACAGGTGCGAGGATGGTGCGAGGTGTGTGGCGGGCGACAGATGTGATGAGCACGTCGGGGATCGGAGACGGGTATCGATCATCTCAGGAAGATGTGGTTCATCAGTCTTGCGGAGGTCGCGCGCAGACGTCTCGTCCTCTCTGGGCTGTGCGCGACTTTGGCAAGGCTCTGAACCATCTTTCCGAAATGGTCGAGACGGCGGGGATGGTTCCCCTCCTCACCCCCTCTCCGCGCTCTCCCCGCTCTCCCCGCTCCCCCCGCTCTCCCAGTGTTCGGCGTTCAGCAACCAACAGGCATGAAACAATGTACATGAAGGCCTGAGCCCAGTCTAAGTGCGACATGTCGCTCTACAAGGTCGATCACCCACTTCCGACCACTGTCACTGGCGTCAGCCCAACCTCGCCCCCAAACGCACACGCACCAGCTCGTCGCTGCGGTACTCGTCCTCCCCGCGCCTCTTGGGCGCCCCATCATCCGGCGCGAGATGGAGGTACTCTGCCGTGAACACGCGCATGACGGCATTCCAGCGGCGGCACACGTCGAGGTCGAGCGCGTCCTTGTTGTCGCCCATGTTGTGCCACACGTTCGGGAAGGGGTTGGTGATGAGGTGCAGGATCGGCACGCCGCGCGTCAGGAAGGGGCGGTGGTCGTCGTCGATGCCGCCGCCCCACCCGCGCTGCGGGAGGAACCACTCCTCGGTCCCGTTGACGAGGGAGGCGGCGCGCACGCGCGCGTCCGCGGAGATGAGCGTGTCGAAGAGCCAGTCCGTGCCGCGGTAGTGCGACTTGAGGACGGGCTTCGGCGCGCCCAGCAGGTCCAGGAGCACGAGCACGTCCATGCTCTCCAGGACGGTGGGGGTGGGGCTCTGCCGCCGCGCCTGCAGGTGCTCGACGTACGTGTTGTCCCACTTGTGCGCGAGGTGCCGTGATCCGTAGACGCTGTCCTCTGCCGTCCAGGAATGGAACGCCTCCTCGCCGTCGAACAACACGATCTGGAGGGTCGTTTCCGAGGCCTCCGTCTCGTCCACGTCGGCCGTGAGGAGCGGCGAGCCGGTCTGCACGCGCTCCCGCCGCGCGGCGAGGAGCGGGGTCAGCGCCTCGGCCGTGTCGAGCAGGAAGCCGACGGGCGCGGCGCTGTCCGTCGCGCCGATGAAGCCGCCCTCCGCGAACCACTTCGAGTCAAAGTGCGCGCTGAGGACGAGCTTGCGCGGCGCGGTCGGGTCGAACGTGTAGATCAGGTTGGTGAACTCGACGTCGCCGTTCGGCGTCGCGGCCGTGAACGTGTCCGTCTCGACGTGCCACCCGAGCTTGGTGAACACCGAGGTGAGGTAGGTCTGGACCTTTTTGTTCGCGGGCGTTCCGGCTGGGGTCAGCGCGCGAGCGCAGGCGAGCGGCGGGAGAGAGGGCGCGGGCGAGCGGCGGGAGAGAGGAGACGGAGGGGCAGAGCAGACGGGCCAGAGACGTGGGGATCGGGCGCAAACTCACAAACCCGCTCAACGAGCAGATGCTCCATGTGACCCGCGTCCACGGCCTTCCACGGCTCTGGGGGGAGGCTGACGAGCGCCGAGACCTGTACGTCCGAGAGAGTGCGGGTGTCGTGTGGTGGGCGGAGGCTGTACGCTGCTGCGGGGAGGGCGAGGAGCAGCGCCGCGAGGAGAGGGAGGAGGGCTAGGGCGCCGAGCCGCGCGAGTGGGGCCGACCGCCGTGGTCTTGGTCGTGCTCTGCTCATGGTTGCTGTGGACGAGGAACAATGTCAAGACTCGAGATGGCATTCCGACACGTTGGCCGATCCCCCGGTCTCTGGGGTCACCGACGCGACCGTTTGCCTCCGTCCCTGAACGCCGCACCCACCCGCCCCGCTCAACCGCCGGCACAACAAAGTCAAGCAACTACAACACTGCTGCACTCAGTGTTGAAAGTAGAAGCTTCATTCTTCTATTGCACTATGAAAACTAGGACACGAAACGAACGGCGCGCAGACAGGCTGCTGACACTTTTACACAGCCCATGGCAGGCAGCATCTACAGGGGCAGGGGGCAAGCGAGCACGAGCGCCTACTCCTTCTTCTGCTTCTTGCGCTGGGGCTCGTCCTCGTCGTCCTCGTCGCCGAGGTCGATCGAGCCCTCGTCCTCGTCATCTTCATCGTAAAAGTCCGAGTCGTTGTCGTTGGCGAAGAACTCAAGGGGGTTGCTGAGCACCTCGACAATATCGAAGCCAACGCCGAGAATGTCTGCCTTCTCGGTGAAGAAGTGGAAGAACGAGCCAATGTCGCCCTCGATGACCAAATCGTCCTCGCTGAGCTTGCGGGGGTGCTTCTCAACGAGATTGTTGTCGGCCTTCCAGTCGATGGTCATGGACTGTAGTGACAAGGAGCAGAGAGGGCCGGTAAGAGTGGCAGGGAAGCGAGTCAAGGAGGTGCCGCGCACAGACGTATGTCGTCAGCACCCATACACACACAACGGCTGTGGCACTCACGCTAGGCTCAAGGTCATCGGGCTCGAACGCACGCATCTCGTCGGTGATGGTGTCGTCGTCGGTGGGCGCGGGCTTGGTGCCGGCGGGCAGCGAGAACTTCTTGCGGAGCTCGGTGTTGGTGAAGTACGGGTTCTCCTTGAAGCGCTGGGGTCAGAGAGTGCGGAAAGTGAGGGCCAGGGCGGCCGGCACTGCAGCGAGACGCGATGAGAGAGTGAAGCCTGGCGGCCTCCCATCACTCCCTTTGTCCTCCAGCACTAAGGCCCTGGAGTGTACTCACGAAGACAATCTCGAACTCGCGCGGGTCGTGAGCATCCTGGATGAGCTCGACGTCCGAGAGGTGCGTGAGGGCCTCCTTGTCGCTGGTCGACGACACGGCCTTCGCAATGTCAGAGTGGGAGAGCTGGTGTGAGCGGGTGGACGAGGGGAGATCGTAAGCCGCAAGGATGCGGCGAGCGTGAGAGGAACGAGGGGGCGGGAGAGAAGGGGAGAGGGGACAGCTGAGCAGCCAGCCAGCGCAGCCACTAACTAGCGTCACGGCCCAAAACATGGGCACGTCCTTGACCTTGGAGCGGACGAGGTCGAGGAACTTGAGGTTCTCGGCGGTCGCCGCGCGCGAGAGGCGGATCTCGCGGTCCTTGTCGGCTGCGGTCAGAACTGATAGGGAACGAGTGGGAGGTGGGGCAGGGAGAGGAGACGGGGAACGTGGAGAGGAGGGAAGGCGACAAGCAGGCGCCCAGCTTCGCCTGTCGGGCTGGGGGGCCACGTACACTGGCGAGAAGGACGCCAGAGACGACAGAGGGGTGAGACGCGCGGATGGACGCTGTGGGCGAGCTGGATGCCTGCCTGGAAGAGAGCACGGGCAGCGGCAGTCACCCGTCCGTGCCAGTGCACGACCTCCCCAGCGTCCTCCATCCACCCGCTACGCTCCATCCACCATCCATCCGCTCAGGCCGTGCCACTCCATTCCCCATGCGAGCGGGAGCCTCCTCCCGGCTCCGCTTGCCCCTCTTCTCGTTGCGTTCGTGCTCGCTTCGACACCGCGTTTCATTCCTGCTTCCCACCACCGCCATGGGAGGGTACTCACCAGTCGCGAGAAGCTCGTGGACCTCGTCAGGAAGCTCTGCCGTCAGCCTTGTCTCCCTCCCGGACGCACCAGCCTCGTACTTGTCAGGCATGGTTAGTGTATGGGTGGATGGAATGGTGTGGGTGTTTGCAGGATTGAACAATGACGAAGTGGAGGTCCGCGGACATGCCAGCATCTCCGGTCACGTGCGCGCTTGGTGTTCTTGGGTCAATGCCTACATCTAAGTGCTACAATTACGCGCTGGTTGGACAGCTACAACGCCCTGGTTGACAGCGCGGCAGTGCTGGTTGGACAGCATGGTATCCGTGGTTGGACACAAGTCTACTTTTACTCTGTTTCTGGGCTCTACGCGGCGGCCTGCGCGGCCTTGGCGGCCTCGATCGACGCCTCGAACCAGCCCTTGAGCTTGGGCAGGTCCTCCTGCCCGATGCTGATGCGCACGAGGTCGCGCTCGACGCCAAACTGCGCCGCCCAGTCGAGCTCGGTGTAGTGCGCGAGAATCGCGTACGGGCTCGCGAGCGTAAAGCTCGTGCCGAGGCTCGGGCCCTTGGCGCAGGGCAGGGTGTCGTAGAACGCTCTCGCGGCGGTCGTGCTCGTGAACGTGATGGAGAAGAGGCCGCCAAAGCCGCCGGCGCCGTGCGACGGCGTGCGCGCACACGCGGCGTACAGCTCGGGCGTCTCGTAGCGGGGGTAGTAGACACGCTTGATGACCTTGTCCGCGCCCGGGCCGGTCATGAGGCTGACCGAGTGGAGGTACTCGGTGATGGCGAAGGCGTTGTCGTTGACGCGCCTGATGCGGCCGCGGTAGTCGCGGCTGTTGCGCTCCATGTACACTGCGTCCTCGGGGTAGTAGTTGTCCTCGTAGTCCTTGTCGAGCGCGGCCTTGAGCGAGGCGTACGACTTGGACTTGGGGTTGAGGATGAGCGAGCCGCCCATGACGTTGGAGTCGCCGCTGAAGATCTTGGTGAGCGAGGACGCGGCCATGTCCGCGTACGGCATGACGTCGACGTTGAGGAAGTTGCCGATCGTCTCGTCGACGACGATCACGAAGCCGTACTGGTCCGCGAGGGCGCGGAGGCGCGCGAGGTCGGGCGAGCGGATGAGGGGGTTGGAGGGGAACTCGCAGAAGAGCGCTAGGATCGGCGCCTCGCCGGCCTTTGCGTTCTCCTCCAGCAGCACCTCGAGGTCCTTGACCGCGCTCGTGTCGCCCAGGCCCAGGAAGTGACATCCAGGACCCCACTTCTGCAGGATCTTGAGCGTGTCCGTGTACGGGAAGCCGAAGCAGACGCTCTTGCCCTCTGGCTTGCCGCTAGCCTGGCGCGCGAGACGCGCCACGCGATGGGCGTGCCAGATGGCGCTCATGCCACCAGGGAAGAGGTAGACGTCGTCGGGCGTGACGCCGCGCGCGACCTCGGCGCCGGCCTGCCCGAACTCCTCGTCGGAAGGGAGCAGCCCGCCGGCAATGCGGCGCTTGAGCGCCTGCTTGGCGAGGGGCGCATTAAACAGCGGGAGGTTGCGCCCGTACCGCTCCTCGAGGTAAGTGCCTAAGTCGGCGACCTCCTCGTCTGGCCCCGCGACGCTCTGGGGTGCCGGCGCGGGTGTGTTGACGCCCTTCGTGATCCGCGAGTAGTGCCGGTTGCGCGAGTAGCCGCCGCGCGCGGGGCCCGAGGGGGTGGGGGGCGTGGGGGGCGTCTGGGTGCCGGCGGGCGCCTCGCCGAGGAAGGCGAGGGCGCGCTCGGCCATGCGCGAGGAGATGCCGTCGCCCGTGTGCTGCCAGAACTGCTTGGCGGCGGGCCAGTCGCCCTTGGGGAATAAGAGGATCTGGAGCTCCAGGCAGTCGATGGCCGTCACGCCCTCCTTGGCTGAGGGGAGGGCGTTGGCGCCGGGACACACGACAAACTCGACCTCGCGCGAGGCGACGGAGGGCGTGCGTGAGGCGAGGAAGTCGCGCGCCTCGGCGGCGACCTTGGGCGAGGGGAAGAGCATGCACAGCTCCTCATCGGGGTTGCCGAACTTGGCGAGGCATAGGGCGGCAAGCTAGCGTAAGCGGCAAACCGGGGTGGGTCACAGTGGAAGTGGGCCAACATAGAGGGCGAGACCGCACGGCGATGCGGCAGGCCGGAACGGCTATCACGGCCATCACTCGTCCCATTACACCTCCAAACCATCGCACACCCCTAACCATCACACATCCTGCCACGCCCACCGGAGTGACCAGCATACCTTTTGGATGGAGCGGTGGATGAAGAAACGCGGATACCCCGTCTCCATGCGGTCCACGACGCGCTTGTCGCCCTCCTCGTACCCGATGTTGTCGTCCCAGTAGGGCAGGGACACGGAGATGGCGTGCGGCGTGTGGGGCGGGACGGACGAGCCGAGCGGGATCTGCGCGGCGCCAGGCGCGGGCGCAGCGGCGGCGGTCATTGCGGTGTGAATGGGAGATGGACGTGGTGGAAGAGGACGAGCGACTAAAGTTCGAGTCGGTGAGTTGCCGGTGGAGGCGGAGGTGGACACGGCACACCGGTCAGGCACGCGATTAGGTGATCGCTGCCCAATTAGCTTCCGCAGCGGCTAGCACATCCGTGTTCTGGACCTGCTTCCCGACGCGTCGCTGCCACTTGGACCACTTCTTCTTGCACTTCTCATGCAGAAGAAGAGTCGGAACTCATCTTTTCCGGGTGCCCCCGGCGCGCTCTTGTACGTGTGCAACGCACAGCACCCATCGCCTCCTCCTTAGCTCAGTTGGTAGAGCGCGACACTAGTAATGTCGAGGTCAGTCGTTCGAGTCGGCTAGGAGGAAGAAAAGCGTCTCTTTTGGCTCGGGAAGATAGCTGGATGGCGTTGGGAGGGTTGGCGGAGGTGTGCGGGGTGCGGAAGGCGGGTGCCACTCGACGCCGCGGCCGAATTTCGCCCGGTGGTTCGGAGCGGAGGTCGGTGTGCGAGGGATGCGTCGACCTGCCTCATTCCGCACACGTTCCTGTGTCGTGCTATGCGGCACGCGTCACTGCTGCTCCGAGTTTGTTTGGAAGTGTCCCGTGTCAAGGGCGCCTCAGACATTATTTTGTCAGCGGGGGGACTCGTATCCTGCTTCCAGTGAGGTGTTTGCTCTCGACAAGGCCGCTGTTGCAGACCGTTGCACCGAATCTCATCGTTGCGTAAGCAAGTAGGACGCTGCCGAGCCCCGTTGTCTAGAAATCTATGGGATGCATATTATATAGACTTAATATGAAGAGGAGGCGGTGGGTGGCGCCTCATGCAATGATGTGGTAGAGGCGAGTCGTTTAGTGGACGGGGGCCTTCTCCTCGTCGACGACGGGCTTGGCCTCGCCCGCGGTGCCGACGGGGGTGGCGGCGCCGTTGTCGGCGTAGCGCGTGAGCACGGCGAGGTAGATGATGTAGAAGAGGTCCATGCCGAACAGCGCCCAGGTCATGCCCATCATGCCGCGGATCACGCCCTGGCAGTCCATCCACTCGTACTTTGCGCCGGTGACGTAGTGGCCCTCGGGGACGTCCTTGGGGCAGAAGTCGTGGCGCTGGACGGTGAGCGCGACCACAGCGCCAAAGTTGAAGCAGGCGAAGAAGGCGAGCGCGGCGAGCATCTTGCCGATGCTGTAGGACGCGCGCTTGGCGAAGAGCCAGTAGCCGAGGTGGTAGAGCGTCTGGAGGGTCGACATGACGAGGATGGCCACGACGGCCGGCACGTAGTTGTCGACCTGCTGGCCGTACATGTCCTTGTGCTTGCAGACCTGGACGATGGCGAGGATCCACACGACGTAGGCGATGATGTGGGTGAAGAGCGCCATGGGCGTCTTGGCGAGGGTGGCGCTGGTGTCAGCGGAGAT
This sequence comes from Cutaneotrichosporon sp. PK4640, assembly GCA_023630115.1. Lineage (NCBI taxonomy): Eukaryota > Fungi > Basidiomycota > Tremellomycetes > Trichosporonales > Trichosporonaceae > Cutaneotrichosporon > Cutaneotrichosporon sp. PK4640. The sequence continues at coordinate 1,066 of JAMALN010000494.1, read as the reverse complement.
CAGGCGCGGCCGGCCCGGAGCCTCGAGTGTACTCACAAAGACATTATGAGGGCAAGGTAGAGGATGTAGAAGGGTGCAGGGAGTGTAGGTAGCTGTGTGTAGCTGTGAGGCAGTGAATTAAAGATGTGATGATGCTCTCCCAGCGCACCGCGCACACAGTCTTATACCGTCGACGACGTGCACCCCCGCGCGCAAAGTTGACCTCGGCCGCTGGACGAGTGAGTCAGTCCGCGGAGGTGAGGAATGGCCAGAGGCGACGTTTGCCCTCTGGCCCACGGCCGTGGCCCGGGGCAGGGCTCAGCCCGAGGTATGGGTCATTGCAATCTCAGGAACGCCGCAAAGGCTGGTAAGCTGGGTTTAGCTGGGCCGTGGCCGTACGAGCATGGAGCAGTACGCAGCGGGCAAATCTACTCCGACGTCTCGGGCTCGGGGTAGCACGGAGTGGAGTTGGGAGGGGACACGTGGGCGCACGTGACACGACGTCATACCTTCCAGAGTTTCTTATCGCCACCATTCTGAATGCTGTCCTTGCGGCCGCGGAGACGCAGGCCCACCCAAACATTCAACGACTGGGATTCTAGAACCTCGCTGGTTAGCAAGATGGCGCAGCGATGAGCGATCAACGCCGCGGTCAGCGCTGCGTCCGCTAGGGCCGTGCCTGTGATCGTCCACCCAATCGACACCAGCTCACCTCATCTCCCCCACCATCTCGCCTCATCGCTCCCTCTTGCATCCTCATGCGCGTCAGAGCCGCAGGAAAATCCGCCCCGTACCCGCGTCAGCGCCGTCAGCGCGACTCATACCCTCCCCGCCCTTGCGCGTATGCGTGCATCCCAACAGCCGCGTCCCCGCGGCCCAACTAGTGCTCCAGCTAATGCTCCACTCTAAAATCTAATACCCTACCACGGGTTCTCGAGCGCCATGTCCTCGAGCCGCTTGGGCGGCCCTGAGCGACTCGTCCCCAAGCCCGAACCAGCCCCCAGCTCCCGCTCGCCATTGGAGGCGGAGGCAAACGGGTTGGCGAAGGGGTTGGCCATGAGCTCGGGCGGGTGGGGCCGCGCGGGCG
>JAMALN010000493.1:0-28352 GCA_023630115.1 Cutaneotrichosporon sp. PK4640 | reverse complement strand
TCGAGGAAGGACACCCGGCACTCCCACGATGCGCCCTGGCCCGAGGCCAGCCGAATCTCCTCTGCGCGACGGAACACTGTCTCGACAGTGCGGGGGATGAGGCCGGCTCTAGAGTCGTCCCCAATGTCCAAATAGTCGGCATCCTCGCCTGTCGTGCCCATCGAGTACGACTTGCCCGAGCTAGTCTGGCCGTATCTGGGATGAGTCAGCGTGGTTGCCTTTGGAGAGAGAGAGAGAGAGCGCGCAAGAGAGCTGGAAGGGGGAGGAGGAGGGGAAGTGTCACGCGTCGTCAACACGCCCGACGCTTGGACCCTCTGGGCTTTGGGCTGCCGACACTTACGCCAAATATGTCACATTGAAGCCGCGAAGGAACTCCTCGATGCGGTCTTTGGACACGACATCGTACATGTCAGTCTGCGACGCCTGCTCGCCCATGACGCGGTCAAAGGTAAAGGTGGGGTGACGCTTGCTCGACGACACTATCGTGTTGGTGCCGGCAAGGACAGCCGGGTCGACACTGACGCGAACCTCGCCCTGCGAGATGGGGTGCACGAGCACCTGGCGGTGGCGGGGGGCAATGGTGGTGTCTGCTGGTTCCGAGGGCCGAATACGCAGGACTGAATGTCAGCAAGAGTGCTCTGATCACGGACCCCGGCGGGCCGGGGAGACGGGTGGCATCGGCCGGCTGTGTTCCCTGTGCCCCCCAAAGCTGGATGCCCAGCCGGGCAGCACGGGTTGATAGCGGGAATGCCGTCCCCGAAAAACGCACCGACGCGAACCTGGCCCTTCTCGGCGTCGTCGCTGGCTGTCGAGGTCGAGTTGGAGGCCATGGTGTCGGCCAAGCTTGGCATGGGCATGCCCATCTTGTATCGGCCAGACGCGGACTGGGGGCGGGGGATGGCGGAAGGGGTGGTGGGGGTGGGAGAGGCCACGAGCGACGCCCGGCGGCGCGGAGTAATGGCCGTGCCCGACATGGCTGTGGGCCGCGCGGCGGCGACAGGGGGGTGCGGGTGGGCGAGTGGTGATACGGGTAGGTGGGGAGGACGAGGGCTAGATGTTGGGGGCTGCGAGAGGCAGCGATGGAGAGCGTGATGAGATGCGCCCGCCGTTCAAGGTATGAGGGCGCTTTGGGGGGGACGAGTGGGGGATGGGATGAGGTGTTGTGGGCGTGTGTGCGTGTGTGCGTGTGCGAATGAGGATGGGAAGATGTTGGGCGCCGAGCGTGTCCAAGTGGCGTGCGCGAGGGCGTGCGCGAGGAGCGTGTCTTTGGCGTGTATGTGTGTGTGTGTGTGTATTGTGCGGGGGAGGGTGTGGGGGAGAGGAGGGGAGGGGAGGGAGGTGAGGGGAGAGGGAGATGAGAGAGAAGGTGTAGAGATGGAGGGAGGATGGAGGGAGGGTGTAGCAAGGGATGGGATGGGATGGAGGAAGGTGCCAAGGTGGATTGAGAGCAAGGCAAAGAAGTGGCGGGTTGCGTGGTGTGTGGGCGGCGACTACTGTACGGTGGCCCGGTGGGGTGGGTGTGGGTGTGGGTGTGGGTGGGCGAAGAGAGAGGGGGAGAGAGGGACAATGCAAGGAGGAGAGAGGGAGAGACAGAGAGACAGAGAGACAGAGAGACAGAGAGACAGAGAGACAGAGGTGGTCGAGTTGAATGGGGTGGATGGATGGATGGATGGATGGATGGATGGATGGATGGATGGACGCGTTGCACGAGTATGCAGGAGAGCATGTCGCACCGACAGGGGAAGACTCGAATCCACCACTCTGGTGGCCACACCCGTCGCTGCCAGCAGCCAGCCAGCCAGTTGCCAGGCTCACACTGCGCAACCAGGCGGCCAGGCAGGCGATGCAGGGCAGGCGTAAAGGGGTCGGCACACGGAGGATAAAGGGGCAGGGAAATTTACCCACACCAGGGCAGATTGCACAGGGTCCAAGCCCGCCCTGTCGCCCTGCCAGGCTGGAGCAATTCAGTGGCTTCCCCGCGTGCTTCAGATGGCCCAGCACTCCACAGCACTCCAGCAGCTCGCATGCATGCACTGCTTGCGTACGGCTGCAAGCGGCGTCGGAGCTCGGAGCGGCTGTGGATAGCTGGAATACCACTGCTCCGCCAGCGCATCCAAAGGACGCAGACGCCCAGACTCAGGAGAACCCGGCGGCCCCGGGGATAGGGGCGGGCCGTGCAGCTGCCCAGCGCACCTCGGACGCCACCACGGCCCGTCCTCTGCCGCACATCACAGCCGGCGGGCCTGCCACACCGACAGTACTTTCGTCACATCTCGTCTGCCTATGGCGTTTTGCTTGAGACAACCGAGCACGTGCACGCTTACAGCATCCGTGGTAGTCTGGAATCCATGCCGAGAGTGCTTTGGCACCCAGGCAAGCAGCCGCACACGCAAGCACGCGTGGACGCCAGGCCACAACTACTCTACTCTACTCTACTCTAGAGTAGTACTGGCTGGCTGCCTCGCCCGGCTGTCGAGAGGAAAGGAAAAAGGCAGCTCGAGGAAGAAGGCAGCTCGAGGCAGGAGCGAGCTCGAGGCAGGAGCAAGGCATCAAGACTCACATCGCAGCACACGATCCAAACCGCGGGTCGAGCGGGAGTCCCATCCTCCCATTCAACTCGGGCCCTGCTCGGGCCAGGAACCCGCTTACATGCACACTGAATAGCCACTTCCGGCAACCTCGTCTTTGCAGCACCAAACCGCATCCTGGCATCTTGGCCATCCTAAACGCTCATTCATACCCCTGGAAGCACCTCACTGCCTTGCAGCTCGCACCCATCTGAGAACGCGCGTCTTGTTTCGTGTGCAAAGCCTCCTCGCGCATCATGTCTCCAAAACATGCAACACGCAGGCAAGACCGCATCCTAGCATTCTTCCCGTGCTTCCGCCCCCGGATCGCCTCCCTCCCTCCTTCCCTTCTTACCCCGCGACGCGCTCCACAATCGGCACCGTCACCCTCACAGTCACTCACGCCAGCGTCCTGAACGCCAGCCCCCGCCGCCGCCCAGCTTGAGGCGAAGCAGCAGCTCCTGGAGCTCGGCGGAGCCCGGCGCAGCGTGCTGGGATTCCGCCCTGTCGTCACCCTCTCCGTCGAGAAGGAGCTGGAGATCCGCGTCTTCATACGTCTTCTCCGCCTGTCGATCAAGGGACTGCGTCGTACTCGTGCGCAGAGAGAGGCGTTCCAACGCATGTAGCTGGCAATGTTAGTACGCGTGTCTGCCAACAACCCCTTCATCCTCCCTGACCGAACTGGTGGGTGGGTTGTATCAAAACAAGCCTCCCAGCGATCGATCCCAGTCAGACACTCACAAATACGGCCTTCTTGTCAGACCAGTCGTTGCGGATCGACGACACATGTGTGGCAGCATTCTCAGCGGTGACTGTTCCCCGTTCGACCTCAGCCACTGTCTTTGCCAGGTCGAGGATGAGGGACAACAGCGCCATGAGGATCTTGAAGGTGACTTGATGCCCAGGCTTGTCGCTGAGCAGGCATGCGCGGAGGATGCGGTTCAGGATGATGTTGTGGTAGAGCACGAGCGAGTGTGCCGACTGAAGCTGCGACAGCGCACCAAGCTGGGCGGTGCCCTCGTCCTCGGCGTCACCGCCCGCCTCGTCGAGCTCCAAGTCAAGGTCCTCGTAGTCATCGTCGTACTCGGCGCCAGGCGTCGTCGGCCGCGAGTCGGTGCCAGTGACCACGGCTCCTCGTCGGCGGAGCTTGTCCAGTCGTCGCCGCATCACGTCCCAGTTCTGCCCGACGGCCGTGTCGAGCACATAGCGGCTGAGAGACGAGACGAACCACGACATCTCGTAACGGAGGAACAGAACTGCCTTCTCCGCGTCCGGGCCTGCGGGGAACGGGCCTAGCTGTGCTCTAGGTGGCAGCCCAATTTGTGATGGCATGCGATTGAACTTGGCGTCCACGCGAGTCTTGAGCGGCGGGCCATCCTGGGCGGCCGTAGGTCGGAGCACGGAGAAATAGAGCAGGCGCAGCACGGTGTCGACGCGCGACAGCCGTAGCAGGAAGTTGTACACGCGCTGGTACTTGTCCATGACGCTGGTCGGGAGCAGAGTGGCAATCGCGGTAGGCGGCGAGTAGGCCAGGTAGAGGAAGTCGAGTGCTTCGATTGCCTGGGGATTGAGCCAGCGCGCTCGTCGTCCGCCCTCCGTTTCGTCCGGCAGAGAGCGGACAGCGAACGAGACGCGGTCCTCGAGGTTCTCCCATACGGGTCCGCGATGGCAGAGGTCGGCGATCTCGTCGTCAAGAAGCGCTGTGCGGAGGGCATACGCGAGCTCGGAGCCTCCAGGTGGCCACTTCTGGCGATCGCTGAGGCCCAAGCCGAGTCCGACGCCCCAGTCGCCTTGGGCGACGTCGCCTCCGCTCGAGCCGCCGTCCAGCCCCAAACGAGCTCGAGTACGGGCGCGACGCCCGAGCCCGAGAGCCTCGCCAGCACCAGCCTGGTCCTTACCGAAGAGCGCAGCCCCAACGCGTTCTGAGAAGCCGGCGTCGCCTCCGAGCCAGAACGCCTTGAGGACATCGAGGTGGTCGAGGAAGTGCAGGTCGTCGATGTAGAGGGAGACGAGGGAGCGAGAGATGAGCGCCGCGTGGGCGAGGAGCGGGGCGAGGAGGTGCGTTGAGATGTACAGCTCGAGGGTGGGCGAGTCGCTGGGGAGTAGGGGCTCATCAGGGTCCGAGTGGCGCTTCACGAACGCGTCGAGGTCGTCGAGCGGTGCTGGTGCCCAGAGTGAAGCAGCACTGTTAGATCCCATGTGGCCGCCTGGAGGAAGGTTGAACACGGCCCAGAAGTCGGCATCCTTGTCCTTGCCGGCCGTTGATTTGGCTGGTGATGAGGGGACACTTGGGCCACGGGAGGAAGGTGGCGTTGGGGTGTGCACCGCACGGCGCCTGGAGTGGAGGCTGCCGAGCGATGACGCCGAGATGGTGCGAGTGCGGATGGCAGCGCCGCGCCAGTGGTCAATCTCTCGCTGCACGCGGCGAGCATGCGCGCGCACATCGTTGGGCATTCTGGGATAGGTCAGCTGCACTCCTGCCTGCACCTACTCATCCACACGTCCCCAGCCCCACGATGCGCGGATGGGCCAATCGGTCGAGCACAGCGGGTGCAGTCCCTTCGACGCCTCCCGCAGAGCCCGCAAGCTGCGCCCTGCTTCGAACAGCGTGCGCCGGTCGTCGCGCGGTACGAACGCGGGCATGCGCCGCGCGGAGAAGGTGTACTCCCACCGGACGTCCTGGCCGTCCGCGGGAGGAAGTGGTTTCCGTGTGATGCCGAGGTCGGCCCACGGCTGGGCCTCGGGGTCCTCGCACTCATCGGTGCGTGAATCGTCCGATAGCCCAATCCATTGGTGCAGCAGGTCGAGGAAGGGCTTCGACGCATGTGAGAGAAGGTAAGCCAAGGAGAGGGCGACATAGCCGTGTTGTTGTTCCGCCGTGGCGGTCGACAGGTGGGCCACAAGGTGGGCGTGGAGGTGGGTCAGGACGGAGGCAGGCCGCGCTGGAAGTCCGACAGGCTTGACAACATCAATGGGCTGGCGTTAGCAGCGATGTGCATGGACTCACCCAGCACATGACATCGCACAGCGTGGTCGTGAGCTCGCGCGTACCGGCCAAGGCGGTGCTGCGGCGCAGCCATGGCGCGCTTGGATCCTTCTTCTGGAACGTTGCCTCGACTCCGGCCGCGAGGCGGTCCTTAACGTATGTGAGGATTGTGGAGAGGGTGTAGAAGAGGGCGTGGTGTGTTGGGGTTAGTGGTCTGGGGTCAGTAAGCGTTCAAGGAAGGAAGGCGGAGGACGGCGTGGCCAAGCTCACGTCGCGCTGTGTTCCGACACGATGATCTCTAGACGCCGCACAGCTGTGCCGGTAGCGAGGAACTCGTCCATGACTCTGTCGTCAGCTATCTGAAGCGAGAGCAGCTGACCTCTCCGCTGTTCGCCGCTCCAGGCCTGAGGGCCGCGCCCCGGTGTCCGAGTACACGAACCCGCCTCGTCGAGTGGACCAGCGCACAGTGCCGCTGAGCGCGGTACCGAGCGTCGCCCGCATCAGGAGGTCGAGGACGGACCGCCCTGGCGCGGGCTCCGCGTTGGCAGGCGTACGGAGCTTTGGAAGGGCAAGAGGTGGTTCAGAGCTGGGGTTAGCTCAGCGTCGGTACCAGGGAGCTCACGCGACGAGGAAGGCCTCGAACGCAGGCGACTCGGAGAGGAGGCGGGCGCGCTCGCCGTCCCAGCTAAGGGGCTGGTGTCAGCTGTGTCCCGGGCAGAGGTCTACTAGCGGACGAATCTGTGTCCTTGAGGGGCCAGCGACGGGGTCTGCCGCCGCCCGCCATTCCTCCACCCCCCTCCGCAACGCTGTCGGGGAAGGGGGTACATCCTCCTCCTCCGGCGGGGCGGCGCACACCCCCACATCGAGGAAGGGGAAGATGCCGTCCCCGACGCTGAGGTCGAGCTCCCCAATCTCCGGGAATGGGGGGAGGTCGGTGTCCGGGATGTCGGACTTGAGGACGGAGAAGGCGGGGACGGCGAGCGCCTGCCGCCCCAGCGTGCCGAGGAGGCGTTCGGCGCCCGGCGCATCCTCCTCTAGTGGGGGGAGGGTGAAGGCCGGCGTCGTGGCCGGGGCGAGGGGGAAGAGCCCCATCGTTGACGGAGTGATGGCGAGGAATGCAAGGTTGGGCAACAACAACACGCATGGTCGCGTCATGTGGAGGTTGGCCGGAGTAAATAGGAGTGGGGCAGTGGAGTGGAGGTGATGGTGGCTGGTTGTGATGCCCCTCTATCTGTGATCGCACTCTTCATCATTCGCCAAGCGGCCGCTCGCTCGCACTCTCACACCCTCGGCCGCCTGCGGGGACTCTAGTTTGTATGATACGCTGGCTCGAAGAGCCAAACACGGGCCTACGTTGCCAGCGTGCAGGCGTGTCCGTTCTCCGGCGAGGCAACTCCGCAGCATGCAGTGTGTTCCCCCACCAAGCTGACTCGACGCCCGGCCACAGAATCACCGCCGTCACCGACGACGCCCTCCATGGCCCTCTGGCCTCTGGGAAGGTGCTAAACATCGCGGCGTGCAATCAAGGGGCGTCCTCTCCTCGGCGTGGGGTCCGGGGCGCGAGGGCGCCAAATGGGGCACCCGCGGTCACGGCGCTTCTCATCGCTGCTCTCCTCCGCATCCATCCCATCCCATCCCATCCCCCACTCTTCTGCCCGCAATGGAAGCCCCAATCTGTGATCTGTGACTCACCACCCCCAAACAGCGGTGGCCAAAGCGCGTGCGAGAAGTGAAGGGTTTGTCCAGGCCCGAGCGGGCTTTGCGCTCCTCAAACCTCTTCAACTTGTTCACCTCATCATCTGACGCCCTCACTCCCACCACCGGTCATGGCTAGACGCAGCAGACGCCGTAACGGCGGCGTCAGTGCGCAGCGCGCGCCCATGAGCCTGCGCCTCGTGACTAGTGCGTCCCCCGCCGCCGGCGCTGACAGCAGCGCGCTATGGCCCCTCGACACGGCCGCTCAACCTCAACGCGTCAGCGCGGCATCCCCGCCGCGAGAACTGGGACGACTGGGTTGCGGTCGACGAGCGCCGAGACGTGGGCACGCTCACGAGCGTGCTGAGGTCGTGGTTCCCGTCGCTGGACCACGCGTTCTCAGACAGCGAGTGGGAGGACGTCGAGAGCCTCTGCAGCACTCGTCCGAGCATGGAACCGAGCCGGGGCAGTCCCAGCAAGGACAAGGGCAAGGCGCGGGCGAGCGCCGACGAGGGCGAACGCCGCCCGTCCACCTCCTCGCTCCAGTCTGTGATTGAGGAGGACGAGGGCGAGACGTCAGGCGCAGATGCCGACGTCTCGGCGGAGGGCTCGTCGCGCCTCACTTCGACGTCGACACTCGACATGACGTCCGCGAGCAGCAGCACCACCTCGCTGGCGGGACACGCCTCGCGCATGCCGGTGCGGGGGCCGATCCCGTCGTTCGCACACTCGGACTCACACGGCGAGCGCTCGCTAAGTGCGTCATACCTCACCCCGCGGTCGTACCCGACGACGAGCTTCAGCACCCAGCGCTCGCCCGGCGCATCGTACGCCACGCCCCGCTCCGCGCTGCCTAGCTTCAGCACCGACCGCACCGCCGCGCGGCCGAGCTTCAGCTCTCAGCGGACCGAGAGAGGGCCAAGCCCGGAACGCCCAAGCTTCCTGACGGAGCGATCGCACTCGCCTTCGCCCTACGCGCCCGACTGTCACCTGAGCTTCACCACGGAGCGCTCGATCGAGTTCACGCCCGTCGCGCGCCCGCTGGCCCTCTCGCCGTCCTCCCGCTCCCTCGCGCCCTCACCGCAGGACGACGAGCGCCCGAGCTTCTCCACCCACCGCTCCCTCCACACCGCCGCCAGTTTTAGCACGCAGCGTAGTGCAACATCAGTCGCCGACGCCAGCATGGGCCTCGCACTCCGGCTACCGCAGGTGTCCGCCGTGCCGACCCTCACAACCCTCCCCTCTGTCTCAACCACGGCTCTCCACTCAGGGACCCCGAGCATCTCCTCGCCCGACAGTTCGACTAGTACGCCGCCGCGGGCATACACCCCCGCGACGCCTCCGCGTGCATGCACTCCAGGCTATTCGGGTACACCCAACTCGTCGAGCCGGTGCACGCAAGGCACGTCGGCGTTCGCCACCTCCTTCTCATTCCTCAACGATTCGGGCCCCACGCACTCGACCCTGCTTCCATCGCTTCCATCCCACATGGTGCTTAGCCCATCACGCAGCCTCAGCAGCTTCGCGACCTTTGGCCCACGCCACAGCCTCCCCTCTAAAACGCTCCTGCGCGACCTCGATGCCCAGAGCTTCCAGTACTCCCAGTCTATACTCTCCCTCCCCAGTATGCCGTCCATGGCTGGGATGGGGCCGTTCCTTAACGACCTCGACGTCGTCTCCCTCGGCGGGACGCACGAGGGCACATACGAGGGCACGTATGACAGCCACGCCGATACGCTTGCCGCCCTTACGGCGAGCGAGGGGCACGGCTATACGCCGCGCCGGACCAGCTCGATCGGGGTCGTCAAGCGCCATGACTCGATGATGTCCTCGACCAGCACACGCTCACCTCGCCGGCCGAGGCCCCCGTCCGGGTTTACCCCCCGGACGAACGCAGAGGAGTATGCCCTGCCCGTAGTCCCCCACCTCCCCACAATCCCCGCCCACCCCGCCCGCCACGACTCGAGCGGCGAGACGGTCGACCGGCGCGGCCGCGTGGCCCGCACCCTCCGCAGCATCCAGAGCCTGTCCTCCCTGCGTCACGCCGCCTCGCTGCAGTCCCTCCGCGCCAAGTTTGCCCGGCGGCCCAGCGAGGGCGGTCCGCGCCACCGCGCCGTGTCGAAGGGCAAGCACTTCCGCCCCCCGTCCACGCCGGGCAAGTACCGCGGCGGGCCAGGCTCGCCGGCGCCCACCCCCGCCCTCCTCCCCAGAGAGCGGGTGGGCGCGTCGCCCCTCCGTACCGGCACCAAGCCCACACCGAACAGAGCCAAGCCCCCCAAGCCGTCCGCGCGGCTCCGCCTCCGCCGCTCCAAGTCCCACCTCCTCCGGCACGAGGCGGCGACCACCGAGGCGGAGGAGAACGAGCGGCGGCTGCGCGACCACCTCGAGATGCACGGGCACCGGCGCGAGGGCCGGCTCAAGGCTCTACGGCTGCGGGGGCTGTTGTGAGTGGCGAGGGCGTCTCGTGAGCGGGGTTGAGGCCAGCTAAGATGCGCGCAAGAAGCGGCTCAACAAGCCGAAGCCCAAGACGCGCCGCGGGCCGGCCAAAAGCCACGCTGCGAGCAAGAGTCGAGGCGCGGGGGGCGAGACACCGGGGCTCCGACAACGGGGTGGGTGGCACGGGCTGATGCGGAAGATGATGTGGGCGGGGCAATGGTTGCACAAATGAGGCAGGAAAGCGGGTTGTACGTCCGATCACGAGCTGCGATGAACACATTCACTTGTACTGTTCCTTGGCTCGGCACTTGTATGTCACGGGCAGGGTAGACCGACATGCAGTCACTTTGGTGGATGCCAGGCCGGCAATGGTGGCACAGCGACATGAGGTGTACACTCAAGATGCCGGCACCGATAATGACAAGCATCAGTCAAGCATAACCATTGTTCTTCCGCCCAATAAACAGAGACTGCCGATCACAATTGTTTACACCCCAGCCCCAACTGCTTGTTGATCGAGACAAGAGGTCGTTGTTGATCGCGCAGCGGCCCCGACGCCGCGCACCCCCCAGAGGCATAAATGTCCACGCTGCGCACTCTTCCTCCTCACTCCCACGAACTCCCTCTCAAGATGGACCGCCACGTCAGCCGCATTTGCCCTGGGGCTAACAACTGCCAGAACATCAACAGTGCGTCGGGCCTAGGCTCCGCTAACACTAGAGGACTGCCTTGTCGTGTGGCCGGAAGGGCCCAACGGCCCTGCCTACTGCAAGTACTGCCTGATTCCTTGGTAGCCATGGAAGCCGCAAGCCAAGGCGGAGTGAAGCAGATTTCGAGATGTATGCAATGCTCTGAGGCGTCCACCCGGCCGTGGCAACCCCCCTGATCCCAGCAACACAACCAACTGCTGCATCCCCTGATGTACACCCCGAACTATACTCTACAAGCTCTCTCTACGACGCCTCGTCCTCGATCTCCAGGTCGCCGACCTTGAACGTCTTGCCCTGCCGCTTGTCGTACGACGGCGCGTCGTGGTAGTTTTTCACGCGTGTCCGCACATACTCGAGCCCCGTGACGACCTTCTTCTCCCCCCCCTGCTCCCCCAGCAGCCCCAGCCGGCGGAGCAGCGGGCTGTCCGCGGGCGTAATGTCCACCTCGTTCCCCGGGCGCACAAAGTAGAACAGGCCCTGGCGGTAGAGGTGCGCCTGGTCCTCGGGTGGGCGGATGACGCGGTGGATCGTGCTCCTCAGGTACCCCGCCGACCAGAACTGCAGCGTGTCCCCGACGTTGCAGATGATCCCGCCGTCCACGGGGGGCACGTACTTCCACCCGTGCGCCGTCTTGATCTGCAGGCCCGCAATGTCCTGTGACCACAGGAGGGTGAGGGAGCCAAAGTCGGTGTGCGAGCGCGACCAGCAGCCGTCGACCTTGGCGTCGTCGGCCGCAGAGCGCGGGTGGTACGTCATGTAGCGCAGGTGGTCCTCGGACGCGTCCTCGTACTCGTGCCGGGAGGAGAAGTAGTCCTCGGGCAGCTCGAGGATGAGGGCGAAGAGGCGGAAGACCCGGGCGCCGAGGGCGAGCGCCTTGCGCGAGAAGGCCTCGATCTCGTCCTTGGCCACGTCGAGGTGCGGGTGGAAGGGCTCGCCCGCGTTCGCCGCGATGAACTTGGGCACGTTGAGCGACTCGACGTTGTCCAGCACCTCGGTGTCGTACACCGTCTTCTCGAAGGGCTGGGGTTAGACCAGAACTGCAGAGTGCGCACCGGCTTGTAGCCGAAGTAGTTGCCGCGGCCAAAGTCGACGCGGTACCTGTCCTGCCCCTTCTCCGCGGGGGGTAGGTTGAAGAAGCTCTGCCCGATGTCGTACTGGCGCTGCACCTCGTCGGGCGCAAAGCCCGTGTTGGTGAGCGCGAAGAAGCCGGTCGTGTGAACCTGGGGTCAGCGGGGCCGACGGCGAGCTCACGGCCTCGCGCAGCTCCTCGGCGAGCGCCTCCTTGCCGCCGGGCGCGTCAAACTTGGAGATGTCGAGGACCTTGAGGTCGGCCCAGGGCAGGTCCTCGGTGGTCTTGGCGGGCCGCTGCCACTTGGGCAGGACGGTGGGCGCGGGTGCGTTCTCAACGGCGACGGGCATGGGGGGTTGTGGTGAGTGCGTCAGTGCGCGCGCGCACATAAATAAGTCAGTGCCGGTAGACGGACCGGGCGCCGAAGGGCGTGCAGAGGCAGAGTGGACGCAGCGAGCACGCCTTCTGCTGTGCTTGCTTGCTGTCACATGCTCGAGTGAGAATGTTGGACAATGCCTTGCCCACCCAGCTGACCATCCAGCTGTCGACGGACATACCGAAGCCGACATGCCGAGGGCGACTTTTCCAAGGTCTTCTCGGCGTCGGCCGAGGCCCAGGCTCACCTGCAGCAGCTGGAGTGAGTCGGCAGACGGGCCTTTTTCGCCGTCTGGGCCGCCGGCACCGGTGCTGGCCGGTGACTACACCATCGACGCTGGCGATGTCGCAATTGATAACGATAGAGATGGAGGCGCGCCTAGATTAAGAGATTACCCTCGCGTCTCGACCCTCGCGTCTCGGTATGTCCGGCGAATAATGTTGGCAGAAACTGATGACGTTTCAATGCATTCATCTTGGCATCCACAGGTCTTTCATTTTCAGCGCGGCGTGTTGTACAATATTGTCATCTCGACATTCTTTCGAACGAGCATGTGATGGCAGAGATGTGCAGCGGCGAACATGCAGTGCCGACATACCGGGCAGACTGCCGAGGGGGGAGTAATATAATGCACGGACCGTGGACCGGCCTCCCAGCCACAGCCACGATCCGCCATGTCAGACTCCAAGGCCACCCCCTCCATCCACTCGGTGAACGAGTCCGCCTCGGTCGCGACCAAGGTCGACGCGGCGGCGCTCCAGCGCGCGCACCGCAAGCTCGACAAGCGCCTCCTCCTCTGGTACTCGTTCGTGTACCTCATCATGCGCATCCACGTGGGCAACATCTCCAACACGGCCATCATGAACCTCGAGGAGGGCACGGACATCAAGCGCCAGCTCGGCAACCTCACCCCGCAGCAGTGGGCGTGGGCCCTCTCCATCTTCTACTACCCGTACATGTTCTTCGAGCCCGTCTCCACGCTCGCCCTCAAGGCCTTCACCCCGCGCAAGTGGATGAGCCGCATCATGCTCACCTGGGTGGGTCGCAGTCCAGCAGCACTGACCGCAGGGCATCATCTCCATGTGCCAGGGCGCGACGCAGAACTATGCCGGCATCCTCACGTGCCGCTTCTTCCTCGGCCTCGCGGAGGCAGGGTTCTACCCCGGCGTCCTGTACCACCTCTCGTTCTGGTACTCGCCCGACACGATGCCGGTGCGCATCGCCTTCTTCTACGCGTGCGGCATGTTCTCGGGCACCATCAGCGGCCTCCTCGCCTACGCCATCAGCTTCATGAACGGCGTCAGCGGCCTCGCGGGCTGGCGGTGGATGTTCATCCTCGAGGGCATCCCGGCCATCCTGTGCGCCGTGGTCACCTTCTTCTGGCTGCCGAACTGTGAGCCAGCCCACCAACCTAAAGACCAAGCTAACACCAGACCCCGAGACCGCGACGTTCCTCGACGAGGAGGAGAAGCACGCGATCACCTCGCACCTCTCGGACGACGCGCCGACGATGGACTCCAAGTTCTCTGTCGCGCAGATCAAGGGCCTCGTCACCGACGCCTCATTCGTCCCCTTCCTCCTCATCTGGATCACGCACGGCATCGGCGGCTGGGGCATCTCCTTCGTCCTCCCCTCCGTCATCTACGACCTGGGCATGACCACCACCGCCATCGCGCAGGTCATGACCATGCCGCCGTACACGCTCGTCTTTGTCATCCTCCTCTCCCTCTCGATCCTGGTGCAGAAGCGCTTCCTCAACGCCTGGACGGCGGGCATCATCCTGGAATCCGTCCAGATCCTCTGCTTCATCCTCCTCGTGACCATCAAGAACCCCGTCGGCAAGTACATCCTCGTGATGGTCGCCACCGCCTCGGGGCAGAGCTTCTTCCCCATCATCTGGCCCGAACGCATCCGCGCGGCCAAGGGCACCACCGCCGCCGGCCTCGCGATCGGCACCACCAACGCCGCGTGCCAGCTCATGGGCATCGTCGGGCCCCAGATCTACAACCTCAAGTTTGGGCCGACGTACCGTGTGTCGTACTGCGTGTCGATCGGTCTCCTGTCCGGCACCATCGCATCGCTCCTCCTCACCTGGTACGCCGTTTCACGAGCGGACCGCCGGGCGCGGAACGCCACGAGCGCCGATGTGGAGAAGGAGACTGAGGGTTCGGGGCCAGCAGTGCAGGCCGAGAAGGCGTAGATGGTCTTTGGCTTTTGGGTGATAGGGTTAGATGTATAGGTCGTTCTCACAGTTGCTGCCACGATGCAGCCGCGGAATGAACAGCTGAGGGCCTGGCGATAAGATTGCGCACGTGCAAAGAGTTACATGCCAGGGATCACTCCGCCGCTGCCGAAACGTCATACCACTCGATCACTTCACCGCCATATTCTTGACACACAGCATCTCCTCAATCACGCGCGCGTCGCCAACGCCGACGCTCCGGAGGCGCCGGACGCCACCCAATCTCTCCGTCAACCAGCCCGACAACGCCGCAGACCACCTCATGCGTCAGGGTCCACAGCCTCGGCACGTACAGCCACGCGGCTCTGCTCGGTTCCGCAGCAGTGCTAGTAGTGAGACCACAAAATCACTCGCTGTGCCGGCGGGCCGCGCGTGGTCTCAGATACAGCTATTAATGCTGTCGGGGTGAGATACGGCCACATGTCACCTTTCGCCATCCTCACCATGCAGTCGAGCGGTTCATCGGAGACGCACGAGCTGCTCGAGCGCGGTCCGGGGCTGCGTCCGAGCTCAAGCCCACAACCGGCCACTTCATCGGAGGACGGGCTGCTCGGACACAACATGGATCAAGAGCTGAACGACTCCCCACACCCCTCGCTTCGACGCCCCTCGCCCAGTACGAGGGCGGCGTCCGGCGAGGCCATGCTCGACGGCAAGGCCGCGGGCCCCGTTGAGAACGAGCAAGTGTTCGTCTTGCCGACGGCTGACATCGGCCCGCCCCTCGACTTGCCGGCCATCGCCCCCGTGCCCCCCAGGCGCCGCCTCATGGCCAAGCGGATACACAAGGACATCGGCAGCCTGCCGTGGGTCTGCCATCCGCCGCGCGACCCCGCGGCCCCGTGGGTGCGGGACGGCCGGCTCCCGAACGAGTGGCTCAAGCTGTTCTTTGGTGCGCCCCGCCTCTCCAGCGCTGACCCCAGACCTGGCCGTCGCGGCCGTGCTGTCCGTGTTCGCGGCGTCGCACGAGCTCAACACCCCCGACGACATCCCCGACTTCCTGGCGTACGCGCCCCTTTGGTCTCGCTGACCCAGATACTTTGTGATCATCCAGTGGATGTGGACGAGCCAGCTGCACTACGACGCGCGGTACGAGGCAGACGACAGGGTGCACCGCCTCCTTAAGGGCGTGCACGTCCTGCTGTTCGTGTACATCGGCGCCGCGAGCGGCAAGTGGAACCTCGGGAAGATTGTCAAGCCGCGCTCGTTTCCCGGCGGGCTGCGCGACAACCCCGTCGAGCGCGTGGCGCATGGTACGGGCCCGAGAGGGCGCGCTGACGCCAGTCCGGGCGCACAACAGCTTCCTCACCGTCGCCGTTGCAGCGCTCACCCACCGCGTGATCCTCGCGGGACAGTATGCGATGGGTGCGTGCGCGTTGGCCTGGCTGACGATAGCGGGGTTTCTCGGCCACCGCGCCGGGCGGCGGACCCACGGGATCAGGTGGCAGGTGGGCAGCCACGTCGTGACGGCCGTCGTGGTGGCGATTGCCATCGCGATCCCCGCCAACTCGCAGGTGATGGCGCTGTCCAAGATCGGCATCCTCTTCGGCGCCATGCTCCTCAACATCGTGGTTGGCCTCGCGGTCGACCTGGTCGGCTGGATTGACACGACCAACGGCCCCATCATCGCCGATCGCTACGCCACGCTCACGCTGATGATCACGTAAGCTACGCGGAGAGCGCAGCTGATAGGCAGCGGGGAGGGCGTCAACCGCCTCGCACTCTTCTTCCAACGCGCCCTAGTGGCATGGGGCCAGATCAACGGCGCGCTGTACGCCCAGGTGCTTGTCTGTGAGCCCGCGCAGGCTTATCCAGCTCACCACAGCCATCGGCGTCCTGTACTGCCTCTGGGGCTTCCTCTTCTCATACTTCCGGCTCACGGACGACGTGGACCCCGCCCGCACCGCCCTGTGGGAGTATCTCCACTGGTTCCTGCACTTTGGCATCTTCCTGCTGTACGCGGGCATCACGGTGAGTGCCCCCGCGAGCCGCCTGACACCAGAACATGTCGGGCATCTCGGTGTGGAACCACGGCATGGAGCGCGTCGGGAGCCTCATGTACCGGTGGAACCTGGCGGTTTCCTCCCTCCTCTTTTCCGACGACATCGACGCCGACATGAAGATGATCCTCGACCTCGACGCGACGCAGAAGCTCTCGACGCTCCTCTCGCGCCTCGACCTCGACCCCGACTTCCGCACGCTCACGCGCCTCATGCTCAACACGACAGACGTCAACGTCATCAACACCCAGCTGTGGCAGTACGCGGGGCAGACGTACCAGAAGTCTGCGCAGTCTGCGCTCATGACCATCCCCGCCGCGGCGCAAGCGACCTACGCCAGCCTCACGGCCATCAACCTGAGCAGCCTCGCCCCGGGGGCGAGCGACACGGCATACTTCTACGCGACAAAGTACCGGCACCAGATCCTCTCCGAGGCGTATCAGGGCTCGCTGTGGCTGTACCCGGTTGCGGGCGGGATCCTGATCCTGTGCGCGCTCCGCTCGCTCATCCGGTACCACTTTGTCGGGCGGGCGCAGTGGATCATACACGGCATCTTTGTGGGCATGGGCCTCGCCCTCGGCCTGCTGGGGCTGCTGAACATCGGCGCGGCGCCGCTGCCCACCGACGCCCAGATCTGGGGGACGGTGCCGATCGCGCTCGAGCTCGACGACCCCGCGATCGACGACCTCATGCGCCCGCACAACCTCAAGCCCGTGTTCCGGCTGGTTGAGGCCGACTGGGGCGTCGCGGTCGTCTTCCTCGCGTACCTCCTCACGACGCTGCTGACCTCCGTGAGTTGTGCGGTGTCCGAGCTGACAAGCAGGCAGGTCTGTCCTGGTCGGACTGGCGGATACGGAGGAGGCAAGCCAAGGCGAGGTCAAGGGCTGCGGTGTAGTGGATGCATAGAACCCCTCAGAGTGATGGGGTGGCGTGATGGAACACTTCTCGTCCCATGTGTGCTTACACGGCCCATCACAGGGATCCACAGTGACCTCCCACCCCAACCTCCCATCCCCTCCTCACTCACACTAATGGACTTCACCCTCCCCATCACGTACGACCCGCCCGCCAGCCGCAGGCAGTGGGAGCCGCTGTGCGCAGGCGACGCGGACGGCGTCGGCTGGGACGGTGAGTGAACCGCGGCGCGCTGATGGCAGAGTACTGCCCCCCCAGCACTTCACGGACGCGTCGGGGCTGCTCGCCTGCAGCGTGTGCGGGCGTCACCTGCTGCTGGCGTTGATAGAGCGGAGGGAGTCGGGGTGCAGCATCGTGCTGGTCGAGCTGGGCACGAACGAGGTCGTCCGGCGATATGCGTTGTAGGGTGGTGAAAGGGAGGACAATGGAGGCAGTTCGCGTACCATCATTGATTCGGTGGCTGTACGTCGGTGGTGGCCGCCCACTGAAACGAGGGAGCGCGCGGCTCCAGGTCCTGCAGCTCCGGAAGCTGAGGTTTCCCGGACATCCCACTTTCTCGTTTATCACAGACAAAGTCTTCGAGGGTCCCGAGCTGCGTCAGATCAACCTAGTCCAAGGCATCAAGGGATCAACACTGCCGCGCGACTGCGTTCGCGCACCGCCCCAACCGCCTTACCACTCACTCACTTGACGCGCGACCTCCCGCAAAACGACAAGAGCTCCCTCCAGCTCTCAGCTCCCCATCTTCGCTCTCTTCCAACCACCCAATTCCACATGCCCGTCTGGATCCCTCCCCCCATCTGCACTGGCGGCGCCGACGGCCTCAACGTGGGCGGTGAGTCCCCTCCCACCGTGCTGACGGCAGAGTGCCGAGGCGGCAGCCCGCCCAACGGCATCGGCGGGTGGGACGTGTGCTCGTACTGCAAGGGCGTCTTCCAGGTCTGGGCGCTGAGCGCGCTCCCGGAGTAGGGAGGATGTGGCACGCCACTAAGCCTTAGGCCGGCCAAAGAGCTATACGGAGGGGATGCAGAGATTGAGTGCCTTCCAGACCCAGTGCGCCAGAGCTGAACCCGCGCTCGCGCTCGGGCCGCCGTCGCTAAAAACGATGTTGACCTGATTCGAACAGGCGCTCCCGAAGGAAATTGATGTAGAACGCTGGTTCTAGTCAATCGCGTTAACCACTCCGCCACAACACCCACGGGAGAGGGGCAGGGCGAGGTAGGTCTGCCGCCGCCGCCGGCCTCGATTTCCGATCACACCTTACCCAGACAGACTTGTATGACTTTGCTGCAGAGCGACTGCAGAGCGCATGACCCGGGCGTGACCACAGTGGCTGAGTCAGTTGGAGGGTCGGGTTGCGGATATGGCAAACGGAAACGGCGAAGTGGAACCCGGCGTTCATTTGGACCCGGTCCAGCCCCTCCCCAACTGCCATCGCAGGTCCTCGGTCGCGCTGGGTTGAACGACCAGCCGGCGCACACTACACCCCGCACAGCGCGGGGGCGCGCGCTCCCTCATCGGCGGCGGGCCCACAGGCCCGCCTCGGGCACCGCGCTGGCCCACGGCCGGGAGAACGCCCACTGGGTCCTGGCTCGCGTGCTGTCGTACTCTTGAGCAGCCGGACTCGACGAGGTAGCAGGTAAGGTGCCGCTCGCCGCCGGGTCGAACGTGCCGTCGAGAATGTAGATGCCGCGCCACCTCGGGAACTTGGGTCGCCGAGGGCCGGGGACATCCGGCGCGGTGTAGCGAGGTTGAGCGCGTCCGTGTCTGCTGCGACCGGCGATAGGAGCATCACGGCGTGTGATAGATTGGGGCGTTGGAGATGAGGCGATGGACGCGTGTGCAGCCCAGACCAGTTCACCCAAGTCGGGTGGCAACGGAAACATGCTTCCGGGAGGGCACGTCGACGAGACAGGTCTAGGCTCCGGGAGGTGCTACATTCCTGGGGCGCCAGGAATGCCTGACGCGAGCCATGATCACGTGCGGACGTACGGTGCGGCATTGTGGGGCACGGTCTGCTTCCCCGCGTGGTCGGGCGCGAGTGAAAGGGGTGGGGACGGTGGCGACGTGCCACCCCTCGCTTGTGACCGGGTTGGTGTGCGCTTGGCGGAGCACTCACACTCGGTCCGAGCGGCGCTGCCCCCGGCTCTCACAGTGCCGGCGCCGGTGACTCCCACCTCCGTGTCGAGGCGCGGAGCCCTCGTCATTGTCACCGCAGTTGTGGGCCGAGGTCATCGTCATTGTCACCGCAGTTGTCTGGACAAGATAACTCTGATGCGAGAAGGGGCGCGGTGGGGTTCTCACCGATCCCGTGGGGTTGGGGCTCGGTACCATATAAGCATACCCGGAGTCGCATTGTCCCCCACCCCACCGCCCACACCCGCACCACCAGCACCCACCATGAAGATCGTGTACTGCGACGGCAGCGTGGTCGGCGTCAACCGCGGGAGTGAGTGCGCTGGGGGGCGCGCTGACGCAGACGACTGCTGGCCGCACTGGCGTGACGGCGCGCTCGTGTGCCGCTTCTGCCGCCGCCCGGTGGCCAAGTGACGTCCGTAGTTGATGCAGTCGTGAGAGGGTGCTTGTCCCACAGGTCGTTGTTCGCACGCTTGTTACTTGTGCAAAGGACCCTCGCTGTACAAAGGACGCTGTCGCCCCCTCAGCATTCGAAACGGCGTGTGGGCGACATTCCGAAGCGGCGCGATTTGTAGCGCACAGACGCGGCACGTCATCGGCGTTCTGCCTCGCCTGCCACTCTCGGTCACTTGCCCTCATGTGATTGTGCGAACGGTGGCGCGCGCCACCACACAGGTCGCCGACTCGACCTCCTTTATCAGATACCTTCCGCACATCTTGCGGCGGCGCGCTTCCTTCGCCAGGGGATACAAAAGGGGGGATGTCGTCCTCAAACTGACTACCATCCAACTCCCTCAGCATGAAGCACTCCACCCCCGCCCCACTACTCTTCAACTGTACCGGCAATCTCGCGGGAGGCAACCGCGGATGTGAGTGGTGGCAAAGGTTGCCTCGGAGATCGGACGCGCCCCAACGCTGATCGCAGACGACTGCGTCCCCACCATGCACAACGGGATGTGGGTGTGTCTGTATTGCAACCAGCGCTTCTAGACCCGTGTCCTGTCCGTGCTAGAGCTATTTACAATGTAGTGCACGCGCCCGAGGTACACCTGTTGTCCCATCGTCTAAAACAGCGTGGTTCTCAGGATTGTGCGGGGGCTGTGTCCTGACGTGTGCAACGGCCCCATCACGTCCAGGTCATCGAATCTGCCTCACCATCATCAATCATCGCTGTGCACCCCCTCACCCTTTCCCTCTTGGCGACGTGCAATCAGCGAGAGGGGCCGAGGCAGTGGAGGCGATACCGGTCCAGTCATCATGCGTTTCAACTGATGCGGGCGCTGCTGCCACAAAGGAGCTGTCCTCCATCACCAACCTCGGCATCTGCCTCCTGACCGGCAGTGGGTACCGCAGGTACATCAGTCGTAGTCGTAGTGGTATAACTTGCGCGTGAGACCAGGCTCGAGGTTGCAGCGCCCCACGACCCCGCAACTCTCCGCGACTCCGCAACTCTCCTCGACTCCGCAGCGCTCCACTCCTCCGCAACTCTCCACTCCTGCCACCAAAGCCAAACGCCACAATGAAGCTCACCTCGTTGACGACCAACGCCTACTACGCCAGCATCTGCCCGGGAGACTCCATGGGGCACAACCGCGGCAGTATGTAACTCGCGGTTCGTGCTCACACCAGTGCCCTGCCAGCCAATGTACTTGTACTTTGCGTGGTGCTGCGCAGCCTGCGGGCGGGTTCTTCCATCGCCTTAGCTCCGAATCCGTCTTGCCGTCCGTGTACCCTGTAGCTTTATGAACGTGTAGATTCTTGCGAGCCAGTTTGCCGGTGGTTCGGGGTCCACATTTGATGCGAAGCTGTGGCTCTCTGACGCCATCAACTGTCCCCGTTCCATCAGCACCTTTACCCAAGTGTGGCCATCCCTGCCGAACAACAACCATACACTCGCCCCATGAGGGGTGCCACCGTCCACCAACGTCTCGCCCTGGCAACACACAAGCCAAGAGTGTGCGAGGCGAGCGTGGCTGAGAGCGTGGTCGCGAGCGGTCTGCGAGTGTGTCTGCAAGCGTGGCCATTGTTCCCTCGACATGCATGCCAACCTCTCTTCCTCCTCTTCACTTAACTTTCAATCCCCCTCAACTACTCTTCAGCTACGATGAGGACTCTCAACACCACCCCCTCGAACGACCGCGAGCCGGTGGCTTGCTGGGGAGACCGCTCCGGCCAGAACCACGGCAGTGGGTGGGGTGTCGCGCAGGCTGACTGTAGGCTACTGCAAGTGGTTTACCATCAATGGCGCGTGGTACTGCGCGTTCTGTGGGCGCCAATGCCACTAGGCTGCATCCCACGAGGTGGGAGTGGAAGGGAGAGCGGGAGAATGCGGAGCGGGAGAAGCGCGTTGTAAAGGGGAAGATGGCATAGTTGTCAAGTAGCGAGAGCAGCCCGAGACAAGAGGCAGGGGCTTGGGTGCAGGGACTGGGATACTTGAAAGCGCAGCACTGCCACTAGCGGCACACTACCCATGCCTCATCACTTCATTCTCGCAGCCCATCACCGCGTATCACAGTCCACAGCACTTCGCCAGCCCCTGGCCGCGTGCCTCAGTAAGGCATCGGCTCAACGGTCGTCCCAAGCCAAATTAGTCTAGTATGTACATTTCAGTCTTTCAGACTATGGTGGACAACGAGCGAAACAATGTGATACAGGCGAAACGGTCTTGAACTGCGAGATAAGCGCAGTCGTTTTATCTTGCTAGCTTGCGCTACGAGGGGCCCAGGTACTTGCGGCAGAACCAGCAGACGTACACGCCACGCTCGTCACGGATGGCAAAGCACCAGCCTGGGGTCAGCTTAACATTCACTTCTAGGCTCACGCTTGGCGTTGTCGCCCGTCACGTCGCCCGCGCAGTTCTGGATCGGCGTGATCATCGTGGACTGCTACGTGGGAAAGGAGGAGGGACTATGTATGTGTGGATAGGGGGTGTGGGGGGATAGTGGGAGGTGTGGTGCCAGAGGCGGTGTGGCGGCCGCTAGTCGGGTGGCAAATGGATGTGGTGGTGTGAGAAACGATTATTCATCGGAGGCTATTTATACGGTGGGAGGGGTGGTTTCGAGGTGGATGGGTGCGGCGAAGTCTTGTTTATTGCAGCGCCGGGCGACTCACCTCTGTTTTGAACCTGTAAGGCGAGCGATCAGTGTTTCGCCCCGCAATGCTCCACCGTGGAGCCAGAGCAATGCATTGCAATAGACTTTGCGCTGTGCTGGATGTCAGGCAGTTCTGGCACAGCTGCTCGAACCACCTGGTTCCTGGCCAGCACCGATCACCACATCGCTCAAGCTGACTCAACGATGGTGTAACCAGTCAGCGACTCTAAGAGGGTCAGGTCCCGGACCATCAACGGGTCAGTCAATCTCTCAGCCTGTGAGAGAGTATCCCCCCGCCTCTGCATGTTGGCAGCTGTCCTCGACACTTGGGAGCGAGGACGTACAGTCAGCGTTGCCACCCAAGTCGCGTGCCATAATTCTGGCAACCTCGGCCATTAGGGATCGGGAAGCATTTGACCAATTAGGCCTTACGACTAATGCGGTTAATAACCCGAGAGTGGCACCGCACTCCACCCCTTGTCTGTCGCAGGCAGAGTGGGAAAGTGGTCAATCCGCCAGTTTCAGGCCATGTGCATGCGCTGGTCCTTCGGGCGAGGGTTCTAGTCCCTCCTCTGTCATAAGGTGAGCGGCTGCAGCAGCGTACTCATTTGTTGAGCAGAGGG
The DNA here is from genome assembly GCA_023630115.1 of Cutaneotrichosporon sp. PK4640. NCBI lineage: Eukaryota > Fungi > Basidiomycota > Tremellomycetes > Trichosporonales > Trichosporonaceae > Cutaneotrichosporon > Cutaneotrichosporon sp. PK4640. The sequence goes on along the minus strand of JAMALN010000493.1, from coordinate 5,508 downwards.
CGCAGTGTGAGTGAATGGGTGGTGGAGAGGTGTGCGGGGACTGTGGGCCCCGCGGCTGGGTGCTCCTGCCTCATAGCCGCCTTATCTTCCATTGCCGAGTGCGCAGCGGAGCCGGGAGCCTGGAGTCGTCACAGAAGGCGCAAGTAGATCGAAGGATTGGAGCATAGAGCATAAGTCCGACACCTATCTCGACAGACACATGTCCGTTTCTCTGAGACGGCGGGCCCTCACACGAGATCCGGTACCGGCTTTTTGTGGATGGCCTCCACCCATGACGTGGAGCACCTGCGTGACGCTGGCCCGAGCGGTGGCTGCAAGAGGCAAGGACTGACCCGCGCCTTGAGCATGCTGCGTGGGCCACTGCATTGTGTCGCCTGCTCCTGAGCGCAGAGTGGACGGTGGGCTTGGTGGGCGACCTCGTCTGTCATGTCGCATGGGCCCGGCGGGGTAATGGAAGCGCACGGTGCTTCCAGAACTGGTGGGGAACAGGGCAAGTGTTGGGCTACTGCAGGGTTCCGCGCCCGCTTGCGCCTCTCGACCCACCCCGCCAACCCATGCCACCCACTGAACCATGTCTACCGTCAGCTGTCCACACTTTGCTGTGTCGGCTGCAACCACAAGTGTTGCCAGCCCCCAGTCGCAGTCTCTGTTGTTCTGTTGACAATTCGCCACCCAGGCAAGGTCGAGTGCCTGGGTGGGGAATGGGCGGGAAGCAGTGACAGTTGACGTTGCGTGATCGAGATTTGCCACCGCCCCCCCTCAATCTGATTGCTATCAGCTGCGTACTTGTGCGCCCTCTCCCCCTCTCCGCAGCTGAGATCACCGCTTCTTCATCGGGCGGTGCATCACCTCCGACGACGCTCCAAACTGCGGCAGTGACGACATTACCGGCCTCTGTCTGGGTTGTCGGCAGTCGGCTGTGGGGACACTTGTGGGGCGGACTGTGCGCTCGCTGTGGGCTGTGTGGCCAGACATTGCCTCCTGTGGTGGTGCAAGTGTCAACGTGGCCGGGGTGACGCGCCCGCTCAGACATGTTCGGGCCCCGGGAGGCCGATGGGCATGGTGACAGGGAAGGTGCGGGTGGATACGCGTCCTCTGGTTCCTTGTGTACTTTGGATTCAACCAATAAGGTTTTAGACCTACCGCTCTAGTCCTCGGACGCGGTGTCTTGTCAATTCAGGGTAGTATATTCAGATTTTGAGAAGGGCATTAGAAAGCATTGGGCGCTTCAAAGGAGACCGAGCGCAACGAACCCACGGGCCTCCCAAGGGCAAGAGGGAGCACAAGGGGGCGCGTGCTAGGGTCGTGCGTACGGTGGACGGTGGACTGCTCTGCTCTTGCGCCTGGCCCCCAAAGTGAATCCGCCCGTCTCCCCGGGGCAGCCACCCATGCAGGCCATGCAGCCACACACCCACCACCACCCAGCGAGTTGTTTAAAATGCTCAACGTCCACGACTACTTGTTGCTCTCTCCTCACCACCAACCAACCTTCCAACCCCACCGCAGCTCTCCACCACAACCACAGCGCACAGCGCCCCTACACTCGCCACTACCCAGGCGTTTATGTTCTCTAACAGCCTCTGCTCTGCACACAACTCCCACCGGTGAGTACCACCCGGTCGTTATCGACCTTCTTCTCGCTTCCCCGTCGACAGCGCGCGCTAACATCATCAGCGGCATCCTTCACACCGCCGCGGCCCCGCTTATAGCGTTCTAATTGCACCACTACCCCTCGGAAACCTCTCTCAACTTTCACAAACCAACAATGTCGCCCGCTGCTCTTCACATCAACGGTCACCACGACTCGTTCTCGGTCCCTAACGGTTCCGCGAACCAGGCCAACGTGCACCCGAGCGCTCGCCGTGCCCCTGCCGGCGGCCTCATCAAGGTCGACAGCGACAACACTGTTTACGAGGACGGTGGTATCAAGGCCCGCTACACGGACCGGGGTGCCGACGTCGTCAGTGAGTACACTTTTCGCGGCTCGCCTCGCGTGACCCAACCAAGGAAGGAACGTGCGCTAACCCTTCTCAGAGGACGCGGCTGGGAGGCTCAAGGTCACCAAGACTGAGAAGACCTTTGAGTTCTACACCAAGTCTAACGTCGGCCGTGTCGGGTAAGTTCATGGTTCTCGGCTTCCCCGACTTTGGTTCCGATCGCTGACCGAAACCAGTCTGATGCTCGTCGGTATCGGCGGCAACAATGGCACGACCGTCATGGCGACCAACCTCGCCAACAAGCACAACATCTCGTGGCACACCAAGAACGGCGAGCAGCAGCCCAACTACATTGGCTCGCTCGTCCGTGCCTCGACCGTCGCCCTCGGCACCGACCCCGAGACCGGCAAGCAGGTCCACGTCCCCATCTCGGACATGCTCCCCATGGTCCACCCCAACGACTTTGTCATTGGCGGTTGGGACATCTCGGGCGTCCCCATGGACAAGGCCATGGCCCGCGGCAAGGTCCTCGACTACGACCTCCAGCGCCAGGTTGCCCCCTACATGAAGGAGTACACCCCGATGCCCTCGATCTACTACCCCGACTTCATCGCCGCCAACCAGGCCGACCGTGCCGACAACCTCATCCCCGGCGACGACAAGCAGGCCCACCTCGAGCACATCCGTAAGGACATCCGCGACTTCAAGGAGGCCAACCAGCTCGACAACGTCGTTGTCCTCTGGACCGCCAACACTGAGCGCTACGCCGACATCATCCCCGGCGTCAACGACACGGCCGAGAACCTCCTCAACGCCATCAAAGCGTCGCACGACGAGGTCTCGCCCTCGACCATCTTCGCCGTCGCTGCCATCCTTGAGGGCATGCCCTTCATCAACGGCTCGCCCCAGAACACCTTCGTCCCCGGCTGCATTGAGCTCGCCGAGCAGAAGAAGGCCTTCATCGGCGGTGACGACTTCAAGTCGGGCCAGACCAAGGTCAAGTCGGTCCTTGCCGAGTTCCTCGTCAACGCCGGTATCAAGCCCCTCTCGATCTCGTCGTACAACCACCTTGGCAACAACGACGGCAAGAACCTCTCGTCGGCCAAGCAGTTCCGCTCCAAGGAGATCTCCAAGTCGTCGGTCGTCGACGACATGGTCGCCGCCAACCAGGTCCTCTTCAAGACCGCCGCCGACCTCACCGAGGAGACTGGCGTTGCCCACAAGAAGGGCGAGCACCCCGACCACATTGTCGTCATCAAGCACGTCCCCGCCGTCGGCGACTCGAAGCGTGCCATCGACGAGTACTACTCGGAGCTCCTCATGGGCGGCCGCAACGTCATGAACATCTTCAACGAGTGCGAGGACTCGCTCCTTGCCACTCCCCTCATCCTCGACCTGGCCATCCTTGCCGACCTCCTCACCCGTGTCACCTACCGTGAGATCCCCAAGGCTGGCGAGGCCGGCGAGTTCCAGCCCCTCTACTCGGTGCTCTCGCTCCTCAGCTACATGCTCAAGGCGCCCCTTGTCAAGCCCGGCACCGACGTCGTCAACTCGCTCAACCGCCAGCGCAACGGCCTCGACCAGTTCCTCAAGGCCTGCCTCGGCCTCGAGCACCAGGGCGACCTCCTCCTCGACACCCGTGTCTGGTAATCGCCGTTGGTGATGGCTGCTGTGTCTCGTAGTTAGGAAATGTTCTTCGCTCTACCTTCTTTGACGTGGTCTTCGAACTAGTCCTTTATGCAGCAATGCGAAACCCAAACGTGTCTGAGATAGGACGGAGTGGTTTGGGGCTGGCAGAACTCCAGGTGCTGGAAGCTGGAAGGAGGAGAGAAGGATGTGCATGTGTCATCAAAGGTTGCTCCCCACGGCCTACCGCAATCTTCGGTAGTCACCTATCGTCACCACACCCGACGCCACCTCGCGCCACCGATTCAAGATTGCAAGATACAGTGTGCATCCAGACAGGCTACTGGTCTAGTCTATAGTAGCGCTGCTGCGCCCCGCCTCGCTCCTTACCTCCGGGGAGGGGCCGGGAGAGCCTGCCTCAGATCCTCCGGAGGGGGCGCAGGGGTGCCGCCGCGCGGCGTCTGGCTCGCGGTCACGGGTGTGCTGGTGCCGCTGGGCCCAAACGACGCGACGGGCGGGATGTCGTCCTGGTTCTCGCCCTTGCAAGTCGCGGTGATGTACGCGCTGGAGTCAGCTCCGGTCCACGGATGTCTGCTGAGACAGGGGAAAGGCAGCGAGAGCGGTGAACGCTTCCGCCCACCTCCGGCAACCTTCCCACCTCCCACTCACTTGAAGAAGTGCCTCCAGCTCGCCTTGGACGGCGTAAAGTGCCCTCCCGTGTGGTACTCGACGCGCGAGTTCTCGCACGCCTCAATAAGGCTGCGCGAGCGCTCCTCGCTCACGACGACATCCGTCCGCCCAATAACGTGGAGGACGGGCACGTCGGCGGGGATGGGGAAGTAGGGCTTAAAGTCGGGGATCTCGGAGGACGGCGCAAACCCCCCGACGGCAATGACGAACTTGGGCTTCGGGAGGGCGGGCTCGGCGGGCCACGAGGGATGCAGGTTGGGCTTGACGAGCAGCGCGGCCACGAGGGACGCCATACACGCGCCCTGCGAGAAGCCCATGATGCCATCGAACGGCCCGTTGGCGACGATGAACTCGTGGATGTAGGCAATGGACTCGTCGATGCGGCGGTAGACCTTGCGGTCGCTGTCGGTGAGCCACCACGCGCGCGGGGTCGTCTCGGGGGTCTGGACGTCCTCCTCGGTGGTGGCGTTGGAGGCAAACTGGTCCAGGTTCTGGTTCCAGGGCATATCGGCCTTGTGGACGATGATGGGTGGCTCGAGGAAGACGAACTCGGCGTTCTTGGCCGTCTTGCGCACCGCGCCGAGCTGGGGTTAGCCTGGTAAAGGGGGAACTCGCCTGCTTCGAGTAGATGTGGGCGTTTTGGGTGAAGCCGCAGAGGGCGAGGACGCGGATTGGGGACGACATTGTGAGCTGGAGGTGGAGAGTGGGCGGAGGACAAGTTTGAGATGTCGAGATTGTGGATGCTTGTCGATGGGGGGTAAGTGGGCCAAATGGGGTGTTTCGGGCCGTCTCCGCTGTGGGGTACCCCGCGCACGCGTTTCAACCACCCAGGCACAGCAGGTTTTGCACCCCAGTTTGGGCAGAATGCATAGCTCGCCCAGCGTCCATAATTCTGCAGTGAGGAGAGGCGGTGGATGCATGCATGGCCTGCGGCGCCTGGATGCATCAGTCCCGCTGGAACGAGAGAAAGGATGGGAGAAAGCATCCACCAGCCCCGGTGGCCAGCCCCCGCGTCACGACAGCAGAAGGCGGAAGGAATTCGGACGCAATGTCAACCCAAGTGGAGGTTTCTCTCCATCCACCATGTCGGACGCGGCGGCCTCGGGCTCCGGCACCGCCAACACCGGCAGCGATAGCGCCAAGAAGAACAACGAGTGGGTCATTCCTGGGAATGGGGAGCTGACACCAGCAATGACTACTACTTCAACTTCTATGCGTCGCTGCAGAACCAGTGCGTGCGAAAGGCCGTGCCATC